>JZLH01S0176156.1:18586-33179 GCA_001188425.1 Eucidaris tribuloides | reverse complement strand
TATCATAACCTGGGTTATACAAACTGTTACAGTAGCACTGCACAGGTGTGTAATCCCTACATGGAAAGCACGGCTAATGCTCGGCACATAATGTCGCGTACAGTGATGCGCGTGGAATGGAACCTGCGGAGCTAGAAACTGGCACAGTGTACAGCAACAGTTTCGTAACTCGTATACACGCATGCACAACGTTGGCACATGCGGTAACTCGAATGCGCCATGCGTGCTGGCTACGTCATGGATCGTGGGAATTTTGATGGCTGCGACGTGCGATGTGAGCAATCGTGCATGTATGGAAGTAGCCTAAGTGGAACTGGAAGGACCATTTTACGGCAAATGTGTAGCCAGCAGCCATTTTGTTGTTTCCGCTGTCTGTGTTACATGGGATTTTAGAGCCATTGATACTTGATAATTTGATATCAGCATCACATTCTTGTTAGTTCTCAGAATTTGAAGCATTTTTGTTACTTTTTTCGTACAGGGGTACGGTTTGATTACTCATCACGTAATTACCGTTCTAGCAACTATTACTCTCCGTATTATATCTGTGGTTCGCTTGCAGTTGCCTTCAGTGCAACTGCGCATGCAATCTAGTCTTCAAATTAGACCCATATCTGCCGTGTGTGAATCACGTCTGAATAGCATTTATGTGATTATACTGGTAAACGTATAATAGTGTCGACATTGGCTAAATGGCTCGCTTTGCTCGTCCTTACAGACTGGTTTGCTTCAGATAGAGTGCCCGCCTGCTTGGATTCCACATCAATTGTGATTCGAGTCTGCATAGCAGACTAAATGTCAGGCTGCTCGTATAGGGCTTAGTCTGCCAAGCAGACTGTTTAATTTCACTGCTGGTGTTAGGTAGTCTGGATTCAAGACTTGCATGTGTTGCGGGGGGGCGCGCGCTGTTAGGGGGCGCGATGGAAAGGATTCGGTCGACTTCCCCGCCCCTTAAACCTATTTGCTGCAGTGGCTTATCGAGTGAGTGCCGGCTTCCCCCCCCCACTCTACACTTTTCACTGTGCTGTTGCTGTGTGGGTATGGATCATCTGTTACCAGAGGTGCCTACATGATCACGTGGATGATCTCCTCCCCCCCTTCCACCTCTTAGCATTTTGCTTCCTGTGGCTGGGATCAGGGATCAGTTGGCTCCCCTCCCCAACCAATTTATGACTTTAGCTTGCACTGCTGTGTGGTTGAAAGCGGCATCACATCAGCCTCCCCCTCACGCATACTTTTAGGCTAATTCGCTTGCTGTTGGCTCGGAGCGGGATCACTTCAGCCCCCTCCCCCCTTTTTGTTCGCCTGTTGCTCCAAGAATTAGTGTCCCCCCCCCCTCCACGTTTAGGCTTTTCGCTCGCTGTTGGCAGGGAGAGCGGGATCACTTTCAGCCCCCGGCCGTCCCCCACTTTTCGTTCCCTGTTGGCTCCAAGATTAGGTTTCCCCCCCCCCCACGTTTAGCTTTTTGCTTACTGTTGGCAGGGAGCGGGCATCAACTTCAGCCCCCGTCCCCCACTTTTCGTTCCCAGTTACTCCCACAGATTTAGGTCCCGCCCGCCCCTCAACTTTTAGGAGTTTCGCTTGGTCATGTTTGGAACAGAATCAGGTTGCCACCCCCCAAACACACACACACACACTCAACACACACACACACACACACACACACACACACACACACACACACACACACACACACACACACACACACCACACTCACACACACACACACACACACACACACACACATCACACATACACACAACACAGACACACACAAACACACCACACACACACACACACACACACACACAGCACACACACACACACACACACACACACATTTTAATCCTTCTTTGCCTTGCTGTTGGCCTGGAGAACGGAATCACGTCCCTTCCCTCTATACTTTTAGTCTCTGCTTGATTGCTGTTAGCAGGAATGAGTTCACCCACCATTAAGGCTTTTCGCTCCTGATGATGGGAAGGGCGATGATGTCTTTACCTCCCCTTCCCGCCCCCCTCCCCCCCCCCCCCATAGGCTTTTTGCTTGATGTTGGCTGGGCAACGAAATCCACTTCTGGCCCCCCCCCCCCAATTAGAGTGCAGCCCACAAATCCTTGTCCGTCGTGCCTACGCAAATTAGGGTCTGAACAATCTACGGGTTGCAGACTAACAACATTAGTCTAAGCTCAAAGCGTGCTGAATTTTAGTTTGCAATAAGCCTGTGCCTGCAAACTACCGCTTTCCCTACCACTTTAAGCGATTATTCGCATCGCTGCTGGCAGGTATTGGATCACATGCACCCCCCCTTCGCTTTTAAGTTGAGATAGGCTGGCGAACGAGTTCACGTTGGTTACACCCCCCCCCCCCCCCCGATTCTAGGAATTTTACTTCCTGTGGCACTGGAAATGCGATGAGTCGCCTCCCATCCACCCGGGCCATCCACGCTCCCCCCTTTATGATTTATCACTTCCTGTCTGCTGGGAATGTTGGCTGATGTCCACTCCCCTCCGCTCCCCCCCCCCCAAAATAAAAAATATAGGTAGCGCTTTATGCTTGCTGTTGGATCAATGATCTGCGTTGCTTCCGCCCACCCCTGTCATTATACGGCTTTCTGCTTCCTGTTGGCTAGAAACTGGATGACATCCACCCTGCACCCCCTCCAAAAAAAAAAAATGTTAGGCCTGTTTGCTTATACTGTTGGCTGGGAATAGGAATCACATCCAGATCCCCTCTGATTTGCGGCCTTTTTGTTTTGCTCCCCCCCCCCGAAAAAAATGTAGGCTTTCTAATCTTGCTGTTAGCCTTGGGAACAAATGACGTCCCCCTCCAATCCCCCATCCCCAATTTTAGGCTTTTTGCTTGACTGTTGGCTGGGTTAATTAAGATGACCGTCACCTCCAACCCCACACTCCCATTTTATTACTTCCTGTTGGCTGTGGAAGGGGATAAGCCGCTCCACCTGCCCCCCCCCCATCCCCGCAAAAAAGTAGGTTTCCTGCTTGCGTTAGCTGCGCGGAACGAGTTCAGGAGTGTTTCTGCCCCCTGCTAGGCTTTCACGGTGCCTGTTGGGATAGGAACGGAATGACGACCGCTCCAATCTCCACCCCTCGCAAAATGCCTCCCCCGCCCCTCCAAAAAACAAAAAGATAGGCTTTTACTTGTTAAATTGGATTATGAAGATCTGGTCCGGTTCCAACCCCCCCCCAATTATGATGGCTTTTCTGCTACCTGTTTGGCCAGAAATTGAATAAGCTCCACCTCCAACCCATCCCCCCCCCCCTCCCACAATGTAGCTTTTCTTCTTGCTGTTGGACCTGCAGAAGGATCACTTTGGCCTCTCACTGCCCCCCCTATTTTTTAGGCTTTCGCTTGATGTTAGCTGGGAACGAGCATCAATATACGTAACCCCATCCCCACTCGATCACCATTTTATGATTCTTCAACTTCTCTGTGGGCGGCGGAATGGGATATGACTGTTGTATCTCCCCACCCCCATCCCCTGTGTAGGCTTTTCGCTTGCTGTTTGTTTGGGAATGCTGAGATCGGGTAGTTCGCGCCCACCCCAATTTTACACTGTCTGCCTTGTTTGTTGGCCAGAAATTGGATGACGCAACCCCGCTCCCCCAAAAAAAAGGTAGGCTTTCCGCCTTGCTTTTAGCTGGGACATAGGATCAGTGTGGTCCTCCCGCCCGTTTGACTTTTTTGGGCTCCCCTCCCCCCCATAAAAAAAGTATGGTTTTACATTACTATTGGCTGGGAACGGATCACACGCAATCCCCCCCCCCTCCTCTTTTAGGTGTTTTGCCTTCTGTTGCTGAGACTGCGATGGACGTCCACCTCCTTCACCCCACACTAGAAAGCAAAATGTAGGTGGTTTTCGCCTTATGTGTGTGGTAAACGGGATCAACAACCCCCCCCCCTGTTTTGCGCTTTTTGTTTTACCGTGTTAGCTGGGACTGGATGATGGCCGCTCCCCCCCCCCAAAAAAAGTGCTAGGCTTTTCCGCTGCTGCTTGGCTAGGAATAGAGATCAGGTTGTACTTCCCCACCCCCCATTTTTGGCTTTTTGCTCCCTGTTGCTAGGAACTAGATGACGTGCCACCTCGCAGCCCCCCCCCCCACTCAATGTAGCGTTTTTCGCTTGCTGCGGAATAGCTGGGAAAGGCGATCACTTTGCCCCCCCCCCCTTTGCTACTTTTCAAGTTTTGTCGCTTCTTGCCGGCTGGGAACGGACTTGATTCACGTTGGCCTTCACTTTTCCGAATTAGATCTGATTAAAAGATATGTGTCAGGCGAGGTGCAAGTCCATTACCGTCCTTTCAATTTATCAGCTACCAAACCGGTATTAGTAATTTAGTACTTCACAAATGGGTTGTGTTGTTGAAAGTCTTGAGATCCATACGTCAGTGGAGATTCTGTTGTGTTAAATGAGAAAAAAAAACATAATAACGACATTACGCGAGGAATGTTGTTGCTTTCCAAGTGAGTTTCAATTTTGCTCAAACTTGACGAATCGCGGTTACCTTTTTGCAGTGTGCCACCGTCTAGCAAGACCAGCAAACAGCTCTCTGATTGGTTAACGGCTATCCCCTGCGCGAACTTCGGCTAACGGTTCTGATCGGACCATTTGGAACGGCAACAATGCACGTTGACTCGCGGATTTTTTAAAATTGCTGCAGTCATTTGAAAAAGCACTGAAGTTATTAACCGTCCAGATGTTCACCAAAACTCATATTTTACCCTCAAGTCTCTATGAGCATGGTTATTCTATATTAATCTTCACATCTTGGATATGATTTCAACTGATTTTGATTCATGATAGATGTTTATTTGACGTGCAACATCAATGATACAATCTTTAAATGACTGGGCAGGATATAATTTGGAAACAAAAAAACGGCGGCCATGATTTTTTTTTCTCGTCACCTTGCCCCAGTCCGCATTCAGCGATGCGGATTATGAGTGGATGAACTCCCTCTGAAAAAATCCTGCATAGGCCTATAGCTACAGAACCGTCTAGCAGTTACACTTCACGGTTGCCCTTTCCCTTTGTATACAACTATACACAGTCCCACTTAACACATCACACACACACTTTACAACAGCACAGCACACACACACACAACACACACACACACACACACACGACAGCAACACACACACACACACACACACACAACACACACCTAACACACACACACACACACACACACACACACACACACACACACACACGATGATATATGGATGATGACGATGTAATAAAAATGATAATTACGATGTCGATTACTACTACTCATCAATACTCTTAATTACCTGCAACTACACTCCCACAACAACTACTACTACTTACACAACCACTACGTGCAACAGCTACCACTGCAACAGCCTTAAATACTTCTTCATAATTATCAATGTGCTGTGCTGAAGCGCGTGCGCGCTCGGCGTGTGTGTGTGTGTGTGTGTGATTGTGTGGTGTGTGTGTTAGTGTTGTGCGTGTGCGTGTGTGTGTGTGTGTGCGTGTGTGTGTTGTGTCTGTGTGTGTGTGTGTGTTGGTGTGTGTGTATAGTGTGGGTGGTGTGTGTGATGTGTTGTGTGTGTGGGTGTGTGTGTGTGTGTGTGTGTGTGTGTGTGCTCGGTGTGTGTTTGCTGAGTAAACAGTAACAAAATCATCAGGCCTGTAAAAACATGTAGGGTGAAACGAAGCGCACACTATGCACTAAATAGTAATAGACTTTATAGTATACTATTAGTTAGTATATTTTACTTACAAGTAGTATTTATTTTTTTTATTTACATTTTATTTTAACAGAATGGCCTCTTCAGCTTTGGAAAACTGCCTATCAATGAGGGCCCTGCTATGGATAAACATTACACTATCGAATAACACATTCGACAATTAAATCGGGATTACATCACAAAAAAATAAAGTTTGTTAAACATTTACAACTCATATAATTGAATTTTACAATTATCTATATATATATAGTAGACATGACAATGAAATTGTTGACTAAGATAATTATAAATATAAAACACAAAATCTAATAATTTAAACTCATGATTAATAGTTTTAAAAATGCCTCATAAACGCATGCCCCATCAGTGAAATTACGTTTACAATATAAAAAAAAGATACAAAATATAATATACAACAAGCACCACAGACAGACAGACACCCACGCGCACCACACGCCACAAACTCCTACCACACAACTCACACAACCCACTCGCACACATACAAGAACACAAACACACATAGCATCACAAACACACGTGGCACACTCACCCATACACAGCAACGCACACACTCACACACACACACACACACACACACACACACACACACACACACACACACACACACACACACACACACCACACACACAATATCATCTAACCATAATACACACACACACACACACACACACACCACACACACATACACAACACACAACACAACACACACTCAATACACACACACCACACACACACACACACAACACACACACACACACAGACACACACACACACACACACACAAACACTACTGAAATAACCTCCACCAAGCTTAACGACTACTATACTACTTTCTTCCACAGCCTTCCAAACTTCAGTTCTATTATTGATTGTTTAGATTTATTCATATTTTTGTAGCTCCACTACAGCAATATACTACTACTACTACTACTACTACGACTCACTACTACTACTCTGCTATATTGATTATTATCATTATTATTATTATTATTAGTATTATTATTATTATTATTATTATTATTATTATTATTATTAATTATTAACAACTACTATGCTAGGACTACGCATACTACTACTACTACTACCTCCCTACTACTACTACTTACTACTATCAGTAAGTAGTAGTAGCTAGTAGTACGATTACTACATCTACTACCGGTTACTACATGTACTAGTAATGTAATACTACTGCTATTAACCATACTTCTGACTATACTACTACTACTTCAGTATTTCTACTACTACGTATGATTATTATTACATTGCTGCTGACTACTCTTTCATTTCTGATTGTATTATTATATATTATTATATATCATTATCTTATTACTATTATTATCATTCATTATTGTTATTATTATTGCTTATTATCATTAAGTAGTAGGGTTAGAAGTAGTAGTATTGTGTTATTATTGCCTGCTTATATATTGTTTGTTGTTGTTGTTATTATTATTATTATATTATTATTAATACCATTGCTGTTTATTATTATTATTATTATTATTATTATATTATTATTATTAGTATTATTTTCATTATTATTATTATTATTATTATCATTATATTATTTATTATTATTTTATTATCTATCATTAGCATTAACCCTGCTACTACTATTACCACCACTACTACGTAACACTACTTGATGTACTATACTACACGCTACTACTCAGTAGTAAGACTACTACTGCCTATTATCAACTTCTAACTTCTTCTACTTACCACTACTACTACTACTATTCTTATAGTTACTACATTCCACTACTACTACTACTACTACTACTACCGTACTACTACTACTACGACTACTACTACCTGCCATTTCTCAGTTACATACTGCTTTATTTATTACTATTTCTACTTTATCTCTACTACTAATGTACTACTACTACTACTATTACTACTACTACTGGTTACTAAATTATGTACTTCCACTACACCAACACCACCAGTACTACTGCTACTGCTATTACTACCACTATTACTACTACTACTACTACTGCATACTACTACTCACTGACTACTACTACTACTACTTACTACTACTTACTACTACTGCATGCTGCCTGCTGATGCATTACTTCTACTACTAGGCCTGTATTTCATACCATTGCTACGTACGGAAGCTGCTGCTACTCATTCTGCCCTTTCCACTTCTGTCGTGTATACCTATAAAACTACTGCTACTATTACCCCAGCTGCGGCTACTCCTCATTCATTTCTGATTCTAGAATTATGTATTATTATAAGTCATTATTATTTTGATTATTATTATTATTATTTTATCATTATTATTAATTATTATTATTATTATCATTATTATTATTATTATTATTATTATTATTATTATTATTATTATTATTTTACTTATTATCTACTGCTACTGCCTTTCCACTTCTACTACGTTACTGCCACTACTGCTCCTACTACTATTACGTAACTTACTACTACTACTACTACTACTACTTCGTGCCTACTGACTTTTACTGCTATTTCCGCTATGTGCAACTCATTGAGTATAATTTTCTTTATGTCAGCTTACCGTAATATGCTTACTTTTGGTTTAAAATTCTTGCAGTATTATACAAAAAAGGGATGTGATGAAATATTATGTCATTTGCACTGAAAAAATAGTTGTACTTATTTGTGTATAAATTATGTCATAACTTGTCCATAGTGAATGTTAAAATAGTGACGGTATATCTTCTTTGACTGATTTTGTTCGTGACTGAAAAAATAAACTCAACTTGTTTTTTTTCTCATAGCTAGTACTTTTGCAGAAGTACTACTACTATAGTAGTAATAGTTAGAGGGAGTAGTAGTAAGTAGTATATAGTGTAAATAGTAGGTAGTTAGTAGTAGATAGTTGTAGTAGTTAGTAGTTAGAATAGTAGTAGTAGTAGTAGTAGTAAGTAGTAGTAGTAGTAGTAGTAGTGTAGTAGGAGTATAGTAGTAGTAGTAGTAGTTGCTAGTTTAGTAGTAGTAGTAGCAGTAGTAGTAGTAGTAGTAGAGTAGTAGTAGTAGTAGGATAGTCAGTCAACGTAGTAGTAGTATCCTATTATCATCATCTCATCATCATCTTACCCATCCTCCATCTCTCTCTTTCACCTGTTCTACAAACCATCCCCCTGTTCAACTGGACAAAGATTCCAAAAACATCCCCAGTAGTACTGTGAAGGGGTTATAATCTCATAATCTGGGTTATACAAACTGTTACAGTAGCACTGCACCGGTGTGTAATCCCTACATGGAAAGCACGGCTAATGCTCGGCACATAATGTCGCGTACAGTGATGCGCGTGGAATGGAACCTGGGAGCTGGAAACTGGCACAGTGTACAGCAACAGTTTCGTAACCTCTGTAAACACGCGTGCACACGTTGTGCACATGCGGTGAACTCGAATGCGCATGCGTGCTGGCTACGTCATGGATCGTGGAATTTTGATGCGCGACGTGCGATGTGTGAGCATCGTGCATGTACTCTGGAAGTAGCCTAAGTGGAACTGGAAGGACCATTTTACGGCAAATGTGTAGCCAGCAGCCATTTTGTTGTTTCCGCTGTCTGTGTTACATGGGATTTAAAGCCATTGATACTTGATAATTTGATATCAGCATCACATTCTTGTTAGTTGCTCAGAATTTGAAGCATTTTTTTTACTTTTTTTCGTACAGGGGTACGGTTTGATTACTCATCACGTAATTAATGTCTAGCAACTATTACTCTACGTATATATATCTGTGGTAGTCTTGCAGTTGCTTCAGTGCACTGCGCATGCAATCTAGTCTTTAAATTAGACCCATATCTGCCGTGTTTGAATCACGTCTGAATAGCATTTATGTGTAGATACTGGTATACATAATAGTGTCGACATTGGCTAAATGGCTCGCTTTGCTCGTCCTTACAGACTGGTTTGCTTCAGATAGACGTGCCCGCCTGCTTGAATTCCACATCAATTGTGATTCGGAGTCTGCATAGCAGACTAAATGTCGGGCTGCTCGTATAGGGCTTAGTCTGCCAAGCAGACTGCAATTTCACTGCTTGTGTTAGGTAGTCTGGATTCAAGACGTTTGCATGTTGTTGGCTGGGGCGCTGGGGAAGGGATTACGTCGACTCCCCCCTTAAACCTTTTGCTTGCTGTTGGCTGAGCCCCCCCCCCCCCGGGGGGGGGGTACTCGCCTACTAAGGTAAACGGGAGTGTGCCGCTCTAATAGGTGACTTTTTCGGGAAAAATCCTTAAACATGAGTCCGGTTTTTTGCAAAAAAATCCTTAAACGTGGGTCATGATTTTGAAATTTTACGATTTGCACTAGATATTTTCACATATTTCATCGCTAAGTGCTAAAAAAAGGCCACTTTTATTAATAAAAACCCATAATAGGTACCAGTTTCCGCCAAAATGACCCTTAAAAAAGGGTCGGGTTTTTCGACCTCAACGGCACACCCCCGTCGGAGCCAAATCTGTGTACCCCCCCCCCCGGGGGCTGAGCTGAGGTGATCTCGGCTTCACCCCCCCCCCCTCTCTTACACTTTTCACTTGCTGTTGGCTGGTGGGTACGGGATCATCTGTTACCGAGGTGCTACCAAGATCACGTGGATTCCCCCCCCCTCCCACTCTTTTAGGCATTTTGCTTCCTGTTGGCTGGGATCAGGATCAGTTTGGCTCCCGCCTCCCCCAACCAATTTATGACTTTTAGGCTTGCACTTGCTGTTGGGTTGAAAGCGGATCACATCAGCTCCCCCTCCGTACTTTTAGGCTTTTCGCTTGCTGTTGGCTGGGAGCGGGATCACTTCAGGACCCTTCCCCCTTTTTGTTGCCTGTTGGCTCCCAAGATTAGGTTCCCCCCACACATTTAGGCTTTTCGCTTGCTGTAGGCAGGGAGCGGGATCACTTCAGCCCCCGTCCCCCACTTTTCGTTCCCTGTTAACTCCCAAGATTAGGTCCCCGCCCCCTGCCCTCACTTTTAGGATTTTCGCTTGGTCATGTTTTGGAACAGAATCAGGTTGCACCCCCCCAAACACACACACACACACACACACACACACACACACACACACACACACACACACACACACACACACACACACACACACACACACACACACACACACACACACACACACACACACACACACACACACACACATTTTAATCCTTCTTTGTTTGCTGTTGGCTGAGAACGGAATCACGTCCAATTCCCTCTATACTTTTAGTCTCTGCTTGCTGTTAGCCAGGAAAGAGTTCACCCACCATTAAGGCTTTTCGCTCCTTGTTGACTGGTGAGGGGATGATGTCCACCTCCCCTCCCCCCCATAGGCTTTTTGCTTGATGTTGGCTGGGAACGAAATCACTTTGCCCCCCCCCCCACTAGATTGCAGGCACAAATCCTTGTCCGTCGTGCTACGCAAATCAGGTTCTGAACAATCTACGTTGCAGACTAGCATGTACTTCCATAGGCCCTGTGTAAGCTGCACAAGCACTTACCAACAACATTAGTCTAGGCTCAAAGCACTGCTGAATTTTAGTGTCAAAATAAAGCCTGTACTTGCAGACTACCCTTTCCCCACCACTTTAAGGATTTTCGCATGCTGCTGGCAGGGAATGGAATCACATGCACCCCCCCCCTCCTTCGGCTTTTAAGTTTAAGATAGCTGGGAACAAGTTCACGTCGGTTACATCCCCCCCCCCCCATTCTAGGAATTTTACTGGAAGCTGGATGACGTCTGCCTCCCATCCACCACTCCCCCCTTTATGATTTTCACTTCCTGTCTGCTGGGAATGGGGTGATGTCCAACTCCTCTCCGCTTCCCCCCCCCATAAAAAAATATAGGCTTTTTGCTTGCTGTTGGATCATGATCTGGTTGCTTCCGCCCACCCCCCTCTCATTATAGGCTTTTTGCTTCCTGTTGGCTAGGAACGGGATGACATCCACCTGCACCCCCCCCCCAAAAAAAATGTAGGCTGTTTGCTTATACTGTTGGCTGGGAATAGGATCACATCCAATCCCCTCTTATTTTGGGCTTTTTGTTTGCCCCCCCCCCCCCGAAAAAATGTAGGCTTTCTACTTGTTGTTAGCTTGGAACGAGATCAGGAGTGTTCTGCCCCCACCTTTAAGCTTTTCACTTCCTGTTGGCTAGGAACAGAATGACGTCCCCCTCCAATCCCCCACCCCCAATTTCAGGCTTTTTGCTTACTGTTGGCTGGGAATTAGATGACGTCCACCTCCCACCCCCACACTCCCATTTTAGGTTTACTTCCTGTTGGCTGGGAAGGGGATAACGTCCACCTGCCCCCACCCCATCCCCCGCAAAAAAAAGTAGGTTTCCTGCTTGCTGTTAGCTGGGAACGAGTTCAGGAGTGTTCTGCCCCCTGTAGGCTTTTCACTTCCTGTTGGCTAGGAACGGAATGACGTCCGCCTCCAATCTCCACCCCCTCGAAATGTCCCCCCGCCCCTCCAAAAAACAAAAGATAGGCTTTCTACTTGTTAAGTGGGAATGAGATCTGGTCGGTCCCCCCCCCATGATAGGCTTTCTGCTTCCTGTTGGCCAGAAATTGAATGAAGTCCACCTCCCAACCCATCTCCCCCCTCTCCAATGTCAGCTTTTCTCTTGCTGTTGGCTGAGAAGGGATCACTTTGGCCTCTCACTTATTTTTTAAGCTTTTCGCTTGATGTTAGCTGGGAACCAGATCAATTAACCTACCCCATCCCCACTCGATCACCACTTTTTATGATTTTCACTTTCTGTGGGCTGGGAATGGGATGATGATGTTTACCTCCCCACCCCCATCCCCCGTATAGGCTTTTCGCTTGCTGTTGTTTGGGAATGCTGAGATCAGGTTGGTTCCGCCCCACCCCCAACTTTTACACTTTCTGCTTGTTGTTGACCAGAAATTGGATGACGCACCCCCCCCCCCAAAAAGTGTAGGCTTTCCGCTTTCTTTTAGCTGGGAACAAGATCAGTTTGGTCCCCCCCCCCCAGTCTGACTTTTTTTGGCTCCCCTCCCCCATAACAAATGTATGGTTTTCACTTACTATTGGCTGGGAACGGGATCACACGCAACCCCCCCCCCCTCATTTTAGGTGTTTTGCTTCCTGTTGGCTGGGAACTGGATGACGTCCACCTCCCACCCCAGCCCCTATAAAGAAAAATGTAGGTTTTTTCGCTTACTGTTGTGTGGGAACGGGATCACAACCAACCCGCCTCCCTGTTTTGGGCTTTTTGTTTCCTGTTAGCTGGGAACTGAATGATGTCCGCTCCCCCCCCCAAAAAAAGTAGGTTTTTCCGCTGCTGTTGGCTGGGAATGAGATCATGTTGTTTCCCACCCCCTCTCAATTTTAGTTTCTTGCTATACTAGTTGGATGGGAACTGGATGACGTAAACCTACCCCCCCCCAAATGTAGGCTTGTCACTTGCTGTTGGCTAGGAATGAGATCAGGTTGGTACCCCCCCCCCGCATTTTAGGCATTTTGCTCCCTGTTTGCTGGGAACTAGATGACGTCCACCTCGCAGCCCCCCTCCCGACTCAATGTAGGTTTTTCGCTTGCTGTGAATTAGCTGGGAAGGGATCACTCCCCCCCCCCCTTGTACTTTTAAGATTTTTCGCTTCTTGCTCGCTGGGAACGGGTTCACGTTGGCCTTCACTTTTCCGAATTATGACTGATTAAAGATTGTGTCAGGGATGTGCAAGTCCATTACTCCCCTTCATTATCAATACCAAACGGTAGATTAGTACTTACAAATGGTGTGGTGAAAGTCTGAGATTCATACGTCATGAATTTGTTGTTTTATGAGAAAAACTAATAAAGACATGTTACCAGAATGTTGTTCTTTCCATGAGTTTCAATTTTGCTCAAACTGCGAATCGCGGTTACTATGCACCGTAGCAAGACCAGCGCAGCTCTCTACGGCTATCCCCTGCGCGACCTTCGGCTAACGGCTGATCGGACCATTTTGGAACGGCACATGGACGTTTGACGTCGCGGATTTTTTGAAATTGCTGGCCAGTCATTTAAAAAAGGATGAAGTTTAACCGTCCAGATTTTCACCACTGAACTCAATATTTTACCCCAAGTCTCTATGAGAGGTGTTTATTTATATTAATCTTCACATGAGATATGATTTCAGCTGATTTGATTCATATAGATGTTTTTTGACGTGCAAATCAATGACACAATCTTTAATGACTGGGAACAGGATATAATTTGGAAAAAAAAACCGGCGGCCATGATTTTTTTCTCGTCACCTTGCCCCAGTCTGCATTTCAGGAGCGGATATGAGTGGATGAACTCCCTCTGAAAAATCCTGCATACGCCTATAGCTACAGAACAGTCTAGCAGCTACACTGTCACGGTATGCCCTTTCCCTTGTATTACAATATACACAGCCCACTTAACACACACACACACACACTTTTCAAAATGGATTTGCACTGATAATATATGGATGATGACGATGATGATAAAAATGATAATTACGATGCGATTACTACTATTCATGTACTACCACCAATACTCTACTACTGCAACTACTACTCCCACAACAACTACTACTACTACAACAACCACTACTGCAACAGCTACTACTGCAACAGCTAAATACTCTTCATAATATCAATTTCTGTGTGAGCGCGTGCGCGCTCGTGTGTGTGTGTAGTGTGTGTGTGTGTGTGTTGCGTGCGTAGTGTAGTGTGTGTAGTGTGTGTGCGTGTGTGTGTGTGTGTGTGTGTGTGTGTGTGTGTGTGTGTGTGTGTGTGTGTGTGTGTGTGTGTGTGTGTGTGTGTGTGTGTGTGTGTGTGTGTGTGTGTGTGTGTGTGTGTGTGAGAGAGAGAGAGAGAGA
>JZLH01S0176153.1:1776-18159 GCA_001188425.1 Eucidaris tribuloides | reverse complement strand
ATATTTTTGTCATACAACTCCAAAACATGTCTATGAAAGCTCTTGTATATATCATTAACAGTGTCACCAATCAGAATTTGTTGCCAATTTGTATCACTTAAATCTATAATTAGATTTTGTATATTTTTGGCACAAGTATCACGTTTCAGCTGTGTAAATCTTGAAGCTTTCTTTCTAACATCTCTACTTAGTGATACAAATATTGGTAAATGGTCACTAACATCAGTAATAAGAATTCCTGGAGTCAGTGCAGAGTAATCATTTGTGAATATGTTATCTATGAGTGTAGAGCTATGTGGAGTAATTCTCGTTGGCTTTGTGATAATTGCATGAAATGAATATGAATTCATTAAGGCTCACAGAAATATACTGAACCAGAATGAGTCATGTAGCGCTATTATTATTCCAAAATAATATCAAATGTAATTACAGTCTCACCCATATGGATCATTAAACATATTGAGTCTGGTTGTATTCATCACTGTGCGAAAAATGTATCAAGAATTGAGTGGATGGAGTTTATAAATTCTTGATGCAGACCATTAGGAGGTCGGTAAATAATTCCAAAAAGTAGTTTCTCACCATCATGTTTCGTTTCGATAAAATAACATTCTATATCATTCGTGTTGATACATAAATCATTTCGAATAGTGTATGATAAATCATTGTATACGTACAACAAAACCCCTCCACCTCTTCTATTTTCTCGACACGAACCAACTGCTGTATAGCCTGGTATAGATATAAGTGGATCATTTATGTCATCTAACCAAGTCTCCGAAATTCCTATAACTGAAAATTGATTTCCGAGATTAGTCAGATAATGCTTAATGTCATAAATACTCCTTCGTAAGCTACGTGCATTGAGATGCATTATTTTCATGTTTTCGTTTCTAGTGAATCGTTGACGGAAACTATTTTCGTCAAAGTATAAACATGATAAATCTGGAAATACGTGATTTCTATCAGGATCTAAATCAGAGTTTACTATTCTATTAAAGTCAACATTAATGCAACATTAAAGTCAACATTTATTTGCTCCTGTTCTCTAGCTTAGAAGAGTTAGGGTTGTGGTATGGGTATGGTGAACGAAAAATACATCGGGGCTAAAGTCATGGTGATGGAACTCCTTTCAGCACCCCCCCCCACCCACCACCACCACACCTGTTCAACCATCACCTGCATCACACCTGCACCCCACCACCACCTCCACCTCCGTCATCGTCACCTCCCCCTCGCCCCTCCATCATCTCCATCACCTCCATCACCACCACCTATACATCATGTGCATCACCACCGCCAACACCCACGGCCTTACACTTACACGACCAACAAACCATACACCGGCATACTCCCATGGCATATATACTTACATGTACTTTCGATTGATTGATCATCAACAAATTTAGTTTTCGCACAACACAGGCTAGCCTGTTTTACAGGCCGTATTCATTTTTCTCTCCTTGCGCAATCAAACTAGTATGTAAGACTAGGCCTTTTAGAACTTGCTGGGCCCTTTGGGCCCAGGCGCCAGTAAGTAGGGTCTGAGAATCAGACTAAGCACAGGCATGAGTAGATTGAGCTCTCATGAAGATTGGCATTTTAAATTTTCAATATTGATGTCATTAAACATTATTGCAGGGTTCAGTCGAACTTAGATATAAAAATGGTCATGACACCAAGGGGGAAACCATGGGAGAATGAAAATAATGTAAGGCAGATTCCCGGGGCAAATCATCCTGCAAACTTTTCGGGAATTTAACATATTCCATATGTTTCGACATTTTGATTGTGAAAAAAATATATTTCCTAAAACATTGACAATTGTATGAGCAAATTTAATGATATAAATCATAACAGACAGAAGGTGGTCGCACAGTCCACGTACACATACATGTACATGTATGTGTACATGTACATGTTAATTTACAAACATAACACATATTTCCAGTCTTCGCAACCCATTATTGGAGGTAACCACCCCTATTTTTTTTAAAGTAATGAAAATCAGCGGGGTATTCAAGGGCGTAGGCTGGTTTGGGCACGGGGAGGTGCACATCTAGGGGAGGTGGAACTAAAGTGACATGGGGAGGTGCACATCTTAGGGAGGTGGAAGTTGAGTAAATCAGGCGTTGAAAGCAGAAAAAGTGGTGCAAATTTCGTTTTGCTTGCCAGGGGCGGAACTCCTATGGCTCGTGGCGGGGGGGGGGGGGGGGCACGGTACCCAGGGCACCCCCCAGCCTACGCCCTTGAATATCATTGAGAGGCCATTCCAGATTTCCCCATAGATTGCTGTGTTGCAGAATTTCCTATCGGCTGAGAATAATTAATGTGCCAATTTGTATCTGCACATATTCCACTATATATGACAGCATATCTGTCCAAACTTTTGTATTCTAGGGTATTTATTTGTCCATTCAAACACTGTCAGATATGTCAGATAAGTTCGACAATTTTTTGTCATAACGTCTTTAACTCAAAATGCATGCGTTATAGTGTATGTTGCAATACTTTTGAGTAGGGAGGGTATGCACTCATCAAAGAGACAAATGAGTTAACTTGGTATATCGACCGTTAATGGATTTGAATGAATCTCTTTTATCATTGAGATTAGTGTAAACCAAGAAATCAATACCTCGCTCCCCCTCCTCGTCAATAGAGTTTGCTCTTCCACTTAGAATTTACCAAACCTAATCCACCTGACCCATTGACCCTATTGTGGTACGGCGCTCAAGCCATCCCCGTGTAACTATAAACAACCGGCGACGCTGCGGTATACTTGACAATCCAATTCACATGGCTTAAAGTTAAATATGGCCTATAAGTAATTTGCTATACCATACAAACACGAAAATGGTTGATAAAGAGGCATATGAACAACTGGATAAAATTCAGGAGCTAGTGAAATTGGTCATAAATCACATAGACCCCGAAGTACCGCATAGACCGGCTCAGGTAATAATTGAATTACTGTGTATATAGCGATATACGTTTGTGTGCAGAGTACACTTGTTGGCTTGTCGTAGTTTACGTGTGAAATAGTTCGGTGTGTAATCTTGGTTGCTATGAGTATGACTTTGTGTTTGTTAAAGAATGGAAAGCAGCAAGCTAACCGCGGGAAGAAGTCACAAAATGATCAAGTTTATATGAGGGAGACGTCAAGTTGACTTAACTTGATTATCTAAATTTATTTGTATGGGCATGTCAAATCATTGTTACTTATATAGCCAGGTTGTACTACCATGATAAATATATTGTGGTATATCAAAACACGACTGGAAAAAAATATGTGTACACAAATGTGATTTTTTTTTTTTACATGCATTGCAGGGGAATAATGGTGTGCATAGTGTGAAATATATTTGAGTATACATGTATATACTGAAACTCATGAATGGATGTATACATTTCAGACATTTCTGTTTTAATTTCTTGGATTTCTGTGCATATGATATTCATATGTACCGATATGTTCATATTCACACATATACAAATGAATATTTCATTGTGCTTAAAATACATGTGAGATATGGGGACAGTGATTTTCTGTTTTCTGGTAAATCAAAACGAAAAATCCGCTTTGGTTGTTTACTTTTCATGTAAAAATTCATGGACTTCACCATTTGCAAAACGTTATTCATGTTTTTGTTGTTTATATTTTCTGTCTCGATCTGTCTTCTGTCTTTTCTGTCTCTAGAGATACAGGGGCATTGGTGAATAATACTATGCCTGAAACTTTCTCACAAACCAAACAGCTGTTTTAGTTCACTGTGTAGGAAACACTGTAGAGAAAAATATGTATGGAACACATGTTCACATACAGTATCAATGCTTATATGATATCCCCCCCCCCCTAAAAAAAAAAAAAAAAATACCACCCACAAACACACACACATGCACCTATGTTTCACTCAAATTGACAGTGTAGGGACAGTGTAGGGAGAAGTCTGCTAGCTAGGTTCATTCCAAGCTCCAATTGATTTGATTATTTAACATCACATTTTTCTCAAACTTTCATTGATGTGTTTTGCCATTTATAGTACATCTAATCAAAGCAATTTACTATGAGCCTGGGATTCCTGGAATTTGGTTATTACAAATTTATAATCAAAGTGAATGACTTTGAAAGTTTTATCTTTTTATTTTTCACTGTATCAATCTTTCAGGATAGAGTCAAGATGAATCAACTTCAGAATCTCCTCCATGATGCCCTGATTGCTACGGGTCACGTTGAAAACTGTGCCATCGTCAGAAGAAAAGATGTCTCTCTCAGAGCTAGCTCAGCGGGATTTTCGGTGAGATATTGATGTAGAATTGTAGACAGATATTAGAGGAGGAGGAGGCGGAGGAAGAGGAAGAAAAATAAGAAGAGGAAGAAAAATAAGAAAAGGAAGAACAAGGAGGAGAAGAAGAAGAAAAAGGAGGAGGATCATTGTCATACTACGAATGTTAATAATTATAATGATTTTAGTGGTATCAGTAGTAGTAGTAGTAGTAGTAGAAGTAGTGTTATAAGTATTACTATTTTGATTATTATTTATCATTATTATCATTATTATTATTATTATTATTATTATTATTAGAATCATCATATGATGTTCAGCAATTACTGTTAGAAGGTTATTTGATATTTGTAGTTGTGAGCATATTGATAAAATTTATAAAATTTAATGCAGACACATCCCTTCCAAAACCTTAAAAATATAAACTTATTTTGTTTTATTCACTCCAAAAAAAATATAATGCCAGCTATATTTTATCTATTTTGTAGGTGTACACAAAATACAAAGTAGCACCAATATGTGAATGTTGTCATTTAGTATATGAAACTAATCCTGAGGTTTCTGGTTCAAAATTATATTTCAGTCAATTTTTGTTTGCTTTCTCCTTTATTTATGACTTTGTTTCCCAGTCTGTTTTCTTTCATTATTAATGAATTACTCTTTTTATAACTGCAGTTAACGGAGGATGAGATGCAGAAGCTGATAGATGCCTTCAAAGACCCACCCAGTACCAGACGGGAAGGGATCTACTTCCATGATAAACTCTACAAATGTGTCAGGGCCGACAAAAATTCTATATATGCCAAATGTGTAAGTCAATGATCATTTAAAGGCAGGGAATCTAATTTGCACACCTCCCACAGCACAGTAAACAACTCTCACGCCTGTAGGCTATTTATGAAGGACATGTCTTTGAAATCTGATTACCGGTACCTAGAATTTGAAAATGTGCCCAAAACAATTACTGTTCAGTGTGTGTTCTAAGCTAGTAATTTCTATCTTTCAGAGATAATCATTCAAATCAAAGTCTAACAATCACTATAATTTCACAAAAACTGAGTTTCAAGCTCCAATACTTTGCTATTAAAGGTTCGTAGGTGATATTTTCTTCTATATACCAGTGTATTTACACAGTGTTGATTTTTATGCGTGCAATAAAGAATCCCTGCCTTTAAAGGCAGTGGATCTCATTTGCAAACATCCCCGCAAACCAGGAAAAGATAACCCATGCCCTTAGGCTATTGATGAAGGCCATGTCTGTGAAATTTGGGGGGCATTTACTGCCTAGAATTTGAAAAATGCGAAAGAAAAACAATAGCCGTTTAGTGTACGTTCTATGGCAGGAATTTTTTCTCGCGAGAAAAAAAAATCAAATCAGAGTCTAACGGTCACTATAATTCCACTAAAACTGAGTTTCTAGCTCCTATATTTTGCTAAAGGTTCCCAGATGGCATTTTCTTCTATATACCAGTGTATTTACACAATGTTGATTTTTAGGCGTGCAATACAGAATCCCTGCCTTTAAACTAAAGTGAACCCTGAAAAGAGGAAATATTTTGTTTGTCTAAATTAATTATTAATTTAATTACTGTATATGCTGAATGTTTTGCGGTGGTTTTATTTTCGCAAATTTCGCGACTTACTGAACGCGAAAATTTTCCCTTCCTGACATTTCTGTACAAAGTGAATGCAAATTCAATAAAATTGTGAAAATATACTCTCGCGAATTCCCCGTCTTGAAGCAAAATCGCGAAAATATATGGACGCGAAATATATGGCATATACAGTAAACAAGACCAGCATTCCAAATAATTATGTGAAGGTGTAGACACTTCTGGTTTTGATGGTCGTTGTAGAGTTGATGATGATCATGATCATGATCATGATCATGATGAGGAGGATGATTATTTTTTTTCACACCTGTTATTCCTGCAGAAACTGTTTTCAGTCATATTCAAATTGTAAATTCCAATTAAGGCACGTAATTAAGTCACGTTTATTTAGTTATTATTATTTTTGGATGAAGTTGAACTATATGTGTATAACAAAAAATTGTCTAAAATTCAACTTTTCAACATTTCAAGTTGTAATCTCGTTATTTATATATAGTAGATTAATTAAGCCTACAGGTCTCTTTTTCTCATGTTAATTTAAAGTTTATCTTGTCATTTTAACATCACAGTATATGTTGATAAAAATGTTTTTATACATTTATTTAATGATGTTTATTTTTTCTTTCGGCATACAGGATAAAGTAGGCATGGTCCTTGTAAAGACTGCATCCCTGATTGTCATGGGAACCTACTCTGATAACATGTATTCAAGTGTGTGTGTGGAAGCAATAGAGAAATTAGGTGAGTTTGTCTGTATGACCTTTTCCTAATCATTTCTGTGGTGCTTTTTTCTATATTTTGCTTACAAGTATCCCTTACAAAAAATGGTAGTACAATTGGCAAACAACTATGGTAATGCTATGGTAATGCCATGGTAATAACATATTACTATGGTAATACCATATTACTATGGTAATACCATATTACTGTGGTAATATCATACAGCGTGTTTCTATTGAAGCTTGTTTTCCGGAATGAACCGGCTAATGGAGTAGAAGATCCCAATAGAAACAGACCTTCTCCACCATTTTCCGTCTTTTTAGCGGAGAAAGTTTAGCCGGTAATTATCCTGCTTTTTGTAGGATAATAGCGGAGAGCTATACCGTAAGATACCGTAAGACATCAATAGAAACAGCCGGTTACGGTATCAACCGGTTAAGAACCGGCAAACCAACAAAACCACGTGATTGGAATAAGTGACCCCCTGCTGCAGCGCGTGTGTGTTTGATTGAACATAAATTTGACCTCGCGCATCCCACAATACCTTGCGGCAACCCAGGTCAATGGACTCTTAACCGGTAATTGTACGATCCCAGTAGGATCGATCGTGCTTTGCGGAAACGCAATCCAATAGAAACGCACCGCTCTCCGCTATTAGCCGGTTAAATTTTATCCGGATAAATATGGTATGCTCAATAGAAACACGCTGATGGTAATACCATGGTACTGCCATGGTATTACCATGGTTCATTTATACAGTGCGTCCCAGAAAAAAAACAGAACCCTAAAACAAAGACTAATTGATTAAAACAACAAATTAAAAATAAACTTTGACTTATGCTCTTTCAAATGATACATTAACCAAACTTATTCATTCATGCATTTCTGAGTAATCATACTTTAAAAATTAAATGTCAAAAAACATTTGCTACACTTTATGGCTTTGACACTGTGCACACCAGCTGTCCATCTCTTTCTTTCCATGGTTTGCACAGTATCAAAGCCATAAAGTTGAGCAAATGTTTTTTTGTCATCAAATTTTTTAAGTCATGATACTCAGAGATGCGTGAATGAATGAGTTTGCTTAATGTATCATTTGTTTGAATCATATACCCAATTGCTTTCAAACAATAAGCCTTTGTTTTAGGGTTTCTGTTTTTTTGGGACCGCACTGCATATAAGGGACATACTTGTATAACTTCAGCTGCCTGTCAACAGGCAGGAAGGGGACATGCATCCCAGTTCTAGGATGACTTCCCCAAGGACAACTCCCCTGGAGTACAACTCCCCCATAGGAGACTAACAATGTTTCCAGTTTAAAGAATGGAGAGTTATCCTTGCGGGAGAAGTCCTCCTGAGGAGTTGTCCTCGGGGTGGGAGGGGGATGGGTGTGGTTGTCCTGACGATGCATCCACATTCATCAAGCTTTAAACATGTCAAACTGGCGCACAAGCTTACCATAACTATCAAAAAATCATTCCCACCAAGCCATCATTGATCTGGAGAGTCCCTAAAATAAATCTTTGAATCGAGTCTCAGTGTTGTCTTTAAAAAATTACATTTGAACATGTTCTGCCCTCACTCAAATTTGGACATACTATAAAAATGCCTGATCTTGAGTTTGTACCACACAAACTTTTGCTCCATAATCAGAAGTTACATCTACTCACTATACTTAACCCTTTAGCACTGAAGACTCTTGTGAAAATGGCTATGGTTCCCTGGAAGGTACAGCAATATTGCCCTCAACGGTGCACAAAAACGGAGCGTGCAATGAATACTAGAGCGCATTTTATGAACAGGCAGTTTCGGGCGGTTTAGGGAGTGATAAGGCGGGCGGTTTCTGGCGTTTCAGTGAACTACGGGTGTACAATGGATACTAAAGCGCATTTTACAAAAGGGCGGTTTCAGGCGGTTTAGGGAGTAATAAGAGGGGCGGTTTCGGGTGGTTCAGTTGCTAAAGGGTTAAGGGGACTAGATTGACTTTACGGTTTATGAATTCAAGACAGAAAACTGTCATTTAGATACAAAAGAAAATATAAAAAACAAATAAATTCATAAAGTAAGACCAAAAATAATATCTAATAATATTTCCAGTAAAAATGCCAATCCTAAGTTAACTTGAAACTGCATGTTTCTGGAAAGGTCAAAATAGAAAGTCTATTACCGGTATGTATTTTGATTAAGTATTAATTTATACAAAGATGTGTCCACATGTTTATGATTTATCAGACATATTTTCTAAATATAAAAATAAAGCAAGTTTTTATCATTTATTGCAACATTGTTTCCTCCTTATTTGTCTTGGTTTTTGCAGCATCCTACTTCTTGGAGAAAAACAAATGAAGAACAGCGAAGAGGTGATCTACAAAATGCGATCTGCGTCAACTCAAGACAGCTGAAACACATTCCGTCCAAGATGGCCATCCTGTAACAACTATGAATGAAATTTTCATATCATTTATGACCTTTTTGTTTCTGTTTTTCACGTGAGTGATGTCCATCTAACATGTTAACGTGTGACCGACCAAAGACTGTCCAGAGTTGGTGATAGTTTTCTCATGCAAAACTGGAGTGTATCTGTCAATAGATGGCAGCAAACATCTTTCAGAACCTCATGTTGCACTGATGTCTGTGCAGGACAATATTTTTATGATTATGAATCACACTTTAGGCAATTGTAATACCATGGTCATCTTCTTAAGGCCTTGGTCACTCATATCCAACAATGTTAATTATTAATTAACCATTCAGAATCAATGTTATCTGAAAGTTTGATATGTATATTGACTTGTCTTAGCGGAGATTATAACGCGAATATTAGTGTCGCGCAGATTATACATATTTCAACTAATCCCGTCAAAGAAAGGCGAAATTACTCAAAAAGTCCGCATCCGATTTTTACGTGTGCCACTCATATGTAATTGACGGCGGCAACACATCTTATTCAAATAATTTTGTCAAAATTATTGTTTAGATCAATTAGCATTGTACAGACTAAATATCTGATAGCCGCTTTGGAAGGCCAGTGGTTAGACATTAATATCCAGATAAAAATCTTTTGACAAGTGTTAGGCACAAAATTTAAATGTTTTGACAAAGCAGATTTTGCAGCTAAAAACGCATATAATCAGAATATGCAAAATAAGATAGACGATCATTAACAAGAATGAAAATGATTGTGAATATATCAATTTACATGGCTATAGAGGATGACAGAATGCACCTTTTCTCCAAGTTTCAGGACAATATGACAAGTTGTCTAATAGAGTCAGACATTTGTATAAGTCTGGCCCAGATCTTCAGCGGCCCCTGAATAAACGAGGCTACATGTGAAAGTTGTGATTTTACATGATGTCGTACACCAATATCCGATGAAAAGAAAACATAGTCACCTAAATGCAGTTTCTTTTATGTGTTAACCATCTTTTTGTCCATCTGAAGGAGTCCACCAATGAAGCAAAATGGGCAACCCAAGTAGCTAGGATCAATAGTGGGGGTGCACGGTAGACCCCCTACTGCCGAGCACACGGAACCTACCCGGAGCTCTGTCATAATCCCGGAATCTTATGGGGATACAATTGAGTGAAAGCAGTAGCTGATGGGGCGGGGATTGTTAAATTTATTAGTCCTCAGTGATATTTCAGTTTATGTATCTTACAGTGCATATTAACGTATGTATTACGTGCAACGTAACAATTACTTTTAGTTTTTACGCGCGAGTCTTGTTATAACACGTATACATGTACGCAAGCAATCGGGGCGCAAATCACAGGGGAATTTCACTGAGAAATATGAAATCGAATTACTATGAATGCTTGAATTAACACCCCACCCCTATAGGGAGGTGAAAAATGTTAAATTTTATGTTTCCAGCCCGCTGCCGAGTGGGTTGCGCCTGCATTGATAGAATATTTATTGATTTCTTTTAGCAAAATATAACTTAGTATTTCTAATAGTAAATATAGACATCATTATAGAAACCGACCCTAAAGGCATTGTATAACAATGTTTCCACGTATAATTAAAAATCTGAGGCTTAACTTATCCCAATGCTACAGTGTTCATGATCACGGTCTAAAAATGATCAGCCGCTGAAAAGCAATTGCGGTTTAAAACGATCATTAAAAAAGTTGAATATCAAGGGCGTAGGCTGGTTTGGGCACAGGGAGGTGCACATCTGGGGCGGGAACTAAGTTGACATGGGTGAGGTGGCCCATTAGAGAGGTGCAAGTTGAGTAAATAGGCGCTTTGAAAGCAGAAAAAGTGGTAAAATTTCGTATTTGGCTTGCCAGGCACACGGACACGGAACTCCTACTGGCACTACTATGCGAGAGGGGAGGGGGGGCTGCACGTACCCAGTGCACGCCCCCAGCCTACGCCTTGAAATATCAAAATTGAGAGGCCATTCCGAGATTTCCCATAGATTGCTGTGTTGTGCAGAAAAAAAATTTCTATCGGCTGAGAATCATTAATGTGCCAATTTGTATCTGCACATATTCGCACTTTATATGGACAGCATATCTGTCCAAACTTTTGTATTCTAGGGTATTTATTTGTCCATTCAAACACTGTCAGATATGTCAGATAAGTTCGACATTTTTTTGTCATAACGTCTTTACTCAAAATGCATGCGTTATAGTGTATGTTGCAATAGCTTTTGAGTAGGGAGGGTATGCACTCATCAAAGAGACAAATGAGTTAACTTGGTATATCGACCGTTATGGATTTGAATGAATCTCTTTATCATTGAGATTAGTGTAAACCAAGAAATCAATACCTCGTCCCCCTCCTCGTCAATAGAGTTTGCTCTTCCATTAGAATTTACCAAACCTAATCCACCTGACCCATTGACCCTATTGGTGGTAACGGCGCTCAAGCCATCCCCGGTGTTAACTATAAAACAACCGGCGACGCTGCGGTATACTTGACAATCCAATTCACATGGCTTAAAGTTAATATGGCCTATAAGTAATTTGCTATACCATACAAACACGAAAATGGTTGATAAAGAGGCATATGAAAACTGGATAAAATTCAGGAGCTAGTGAAATGGTCATAAATCACATAGACCCGAAGTACCGCATAGACCGCGGCTCAGGTAATAATTGAATTACTGTGTATATAGCGATATACGTTTGTGTGCAGAGTACACTTGTTGGCTTGTCGTAGTTTACGTGTGAAAATAGTTCGGTGGTAATCTTGGTTGCTATGAGTATGACTTTGTGTTTGTTAAAGAATGGAAAGCAGCAAGCTAACCGCGGGAAGAAGTCACAAAATGATCAAGTTTATATGAGGGAGCTCAAGTTGACTTAACTTGATTATCTAAATTTATTTGTATGGGCATGTCAAATCATTGTTACTTATATAGCCAGGTTGTACTACCATGATAAATATATTGTGTTATCAAAACACGACTGGAAAAAAATATGTGTACACAAATGTGATTTTTTTTTTTACATGCATTGCAGGGGAATAATGGTGTGCATAGTGTGAAATATATTTGAGTATACATGTATATACTGAAACTCATGAATGGATGTATACATTCAGACATTTCTGTTTTAATTTCTTGGATTTCTGTGCATATGATATTCATATGTACCGATATGTTCATATTCACACATATACAAATGAATATTTCATTGTGCTTAAAATACATGTGAGATATGGGGACAGTGATTTTCTGTTTTCTGGTAAATCAAAACGAAAAATCCGCTTTGGTTGTTTACTTTCATGTAAAATTCATGGACTTCACCATTTGCAAAACGTTATTCATGTTTTTGTTGTTTATATTTTCTGTCTCGATCTGTCTTCTGTCTTTTTCTGTCTCTAGAGATACAGGGGCATTGGTGAATAATACTATGCCTGAAACTTTCTCACAAACCTAACACTGTCTTTAGTTCACTGTGTAGGAAACACCTGTTAGAGAAAAATATGTATGGAACACATGTTCACATAGCAGTATCAATGCTTATATGATATCCCCCCCCCCCAAAAAAAAAAAAAAAAAAAAATACCACCCACAACCACACACATGCACCTATGTTTTCACTCAAATGACCAGTGTAGGCGACAGTGTAGGGAGAAGCTCTGGCTAGCTAGGTCATTCCAAGCTCAATTGATTTGATTATTTAACATACATTTTTCTCAAACTTTCATTGATGTGTTTTGCCATTTAATAGTACATCAAATCAAAGCAATTTACTATGAGCCTGGGATTCCTGGAATTTGGTTATTACAAATTTATAATCAAAGTGAATGACTTTGAAAGTTTTATCTTTTTATTTTTCACTGTATCAATCTTTCAGGATAGAGTCAAGATGAATCAACTTCAGAATCTCCTCCATGATGCCTGATTGCTACGGTCACGTTGAAAACTGTGCCATCGTCAGAAGAAAAGATGTCTCTCTCAGAGCTAGGCTCAGCGGGATTTTCGTGAGATATTGATGTAGAATTGTAGACAGATATTAGAGGAGGAGGAGGCGGAGGAAGAGGAAGAAAAATAAGAAGAGGAAGAAAAATAAGAAAAGGAAGAACAAGGAGGAGAAGAAGAAGAAAAAGGAGGAGGATCATTGTCATACTAGAATGTTAATAATTATAATGATTTTAGTGGTATCAGTAGTAGTAGTAGTAGTAGTAGAAGTATGTGTTATAAGTATTACTATTTTGATTATATTTATCATTATTATCATTATTATTATTATTATTATTATTATTATTAGAATCATCATATGATGTTCAGCAATTACTGTTAGAAGGTTATTTGATATTTGTAAGTTGTGAGCATATATGAAAATTTATAAATTTAATGCAGACACATCCTTCCAAAACCTTAAAATATAAACTTTATTTTGTTTATTCACTCCAAAAAAATATAATGCCAGCTATATTTATCTATTTTGTAGGTGTACCAAAATACAAAGTAGCACCAATATGTGAATGTTGTCATTTAGTATATGAAACTAATCCTGAGGTTTCTGGTTCAAATTATATTTCAGTCAATTTTTGTTTGCTTTCTCCTTTATTTATGATTTGTTTCCAGTCTGTTTTCTTTCATTATTATGAATTACTCTTTTTATAACTGCAGTTAACGGAGATGAGATGCAGAAGCTGAATGAGTGCCTTCAAAGACCCACCACAGTACCAGACGGGAAGGATCTACTTCCATGATAAACTCTACAAATGTGTCAGGGCCGACAAAAATTCTATATATGCCAAATGTGTAAGTCAATGATCATTTAAAGGCAGGGAATCTAATTTGCACACCTCCCACAGCACAGTAAACAACTCTCACGCCTGTAGGCTATTTTATGAAGGACAGTCTTTGAAATCTGATTACCGGTACCTAGAATTGAAAATGTGCCCAAAACAATTACTGTTCAGTGTGTGTTCTAAGCTAGTAATTTCTATCTTTCAGAGATAATCATTCAATCAATCAGTCTAACAATCACTATAATTTCACAAAAAACTGAGTTTCAAGCTCCATACTTTGCTATTAAGGTTCGTAGGTGATATTTTCTTCTATATACCAGTGTATTTACACAGTGTTGATTTTTATGCGTGCAATAAAGAATCCCTGCCTTAAAGGCAGTGGTCTCATTTGCAAACATCCCCGCAAACAGAGGAAAGATAACCCATGCCCTTAGCGCTATTGATGAAGGCCATGTCTGTGAAATTTGGGGGGCATTTACTGCCTAAATTTGAAAAAATGCGAAAGAAAAACAATAGCCGTTTAAGTGTACGTTCTATGGCAAGATTTTTTCTCGCCGGAGAAAAAAAAAATCAAATCAGAGTCTAACGGTCACTATAATTCCACTAAAACTGAGTTTCTAGCTCCTATATTTTGCTAAAGGTTCCCAGATGGCATTTTCTTTCTATATACCAGTGTATTTACACAATGTTGATTGGCGTCGCAATACAGAATCCCTTGCCTTTAAACTAAAGTGAACCCTGAAAAGAGGAAATATTTTTGTTTGTCTAAATTAATTATTAATTTAATTACTGTATATGCTGAATGTTTTGCGGTGGTTTTATTTTCGCAAATTTCGCGACTTACTGAACGCGAAAATTTTCCCTTCCTGACATTTCTGTACAAAGTGAATGCAAATTCAATAAAATTGTGAAATATACTCTCGCGAATTCCCCGTCTTGAAGCAAATCGCGAAAAATATATGGACGCGAAATATATGGCATATACAGTAACACAAGACGCACATTCCAAATAATTATGTGAAGGTGTAGACACTTCTGGTTTTGATGGTCGTTGTAGAGTTGATGATGATCATGATCATGATCATGATCATGATGAGGAGGATGATTATTTTTTTTCACACCTGTTATTCCTGCAGAAACTGTTTTCAGTCATATTCAAATTGTAAATTCAATTAAGGCACGTAATTAATATCACGTTTATTTAGTTATTATTATTTTGATGAAGTTGAACTATATGTGTATAACAAAAAATTGTCTAAAATTCAACTTTTCAACATTTCAAGTTGTAATCTTCGTTATTTATATATAGTAGATTAATTAAGCCTACAGGTCTCTTTTCTCATGTTAATTTAAAGTTTATCTTGTCATTTTAACATCACAGTATATGTTGATAAAAATGTTTTTATACATTTATTTAATGATGTTTATTTTTTCTTTCGGCATACAGGAATAAAGTAGGCATGGTCCTTGTAAAGACTGCATCCCTGATTGTCATGGGAACCTACTCTGATTAACATGTATTCAAGTGTGTGTGTGGAAGCAATAGAGAAATTAGGTGAGTTTTGTCTGTATGACCTTTTCCTAATCATTTCTGTGGTGCTTTTTTTCTATATTTTGCTTACAAGTATCCCTTACAAAAATGGTAGTACAATTGGCAAACAACTATGGTAATGCTATGGTAATGCCATGGTAATAACATATTACTATGGTAATACATATTTAATATGGTAATACCATATTACTGTGGTAATATCATACTACAGGGTGTTTCTATTGAGCTTGTTTTCCGGAATGAACGGCTAATGGAGTAGAAGATCCAATAGAAACAGACCTTCTCCACCATTTTCCGTCTTTTTGCGGAGAAAGTTTAGCGCGGTAATTATCCTGCTTTTTGTAGGATAATAGCGGAGAGCTATACCGTAAGATACCGTAAGACTCAATAGAAACAGCGGTTACGGTATCAAACCGGTTAAGAACCGGCAAACCAACAAACCACGTGATTGGAATAAGTGACCCCTGCTGCAGCGCGTGTGTGTTGATTGAACATAAATTTGACCTCGCGCATCCCACAATACCTTGCGGCAACCCAGGTCAATGGACTCTTAACGCGTAATTGGTACGATCCCAGTAGGATCGATCGTGCTTTGCGGAAACGCAATCCAATAGAAACGCACGCCCTCTCCGCTATTAGCCGGTTAAATTTTATCCGGATAAATATGGTATGCTCAATAGAAACACGCTGATGGTATACCATGGTACTGCCATGGTATTACCATGGTTCATTTATACAGTGCGTCCCAGAAAAAAACAAGAACCCTAAAACAAAGACTAATTGATTAAAACAACAAATTAAAAATAAACTTTGACTTATGCTCTTTCAAATGATACATTAACCAACTTATTCATTCATGCATTTTTGAGTATCAACTTTAAAAATTAAATGTCAAAAAACATTTGCTACACTTTATGGCTTTGACACTGTGCACACCAGCTGTCCATCTCTTTCTTTCATGGTTTGCACAGTATCAAAGCCATAAAGTGTAGGCAAATGT
>JZLH01S0176152.1:0-12065 GCA_001188425.1 Eucidaris tribuloides | reverse complement strand
GTATGCCAGTGACATGTTGATCCATATTTCACTGATTAATATGAATCTAAGATGAGGCCAAACCGCTCCCAATATCCTATGATGTACCAAGTCAAAGTTTTGATATGGAGTGAACCGGCAAAGTGGCCATGTTGCCCATATTACCCATAATTCTATGCGATTCGTGACGCCACTCACGAACAACTCTCTGCTTAAGTGCGCGCTAGCTATCTCTGAGACCGAGGTTGATGTTGAACGCCGCACCGGTAGGTGGGCGATCGTTTATCATGTGTCCAATTTACTGTCAGGCGTATGGCCGCCGAAATTGGTCAGATAAAGGGGACAAATGCAGTTTCTTCCGGATTCCCGATCCCTCCAAAATGAGTGGCTGCAATGAAAGTGCAAAAATATCTGAAAGATCAGTTTCATAATGCATGAAAATTTTATTCAATACCTTTCCGACAAAGATTGTTCCTGACAACATGATAGCTTGCCGGACATAGCAAAAACTAACATACGCACTTTGCATTTTTAGTATTGAAATAGTATTCATAGGAACCGGTGACAGAAATAGCTGGTCGCTATGTCTAGGAAATGAAAACATTCATTTATTATTTCGAATACATTATGAAAATAGCCTATTCACTAGGAACAATGGTCAGCTTTGGGGTTTCGTTTTCCTTTAACCCTAATTAGCCCGGGCTTTTTTGAAATTGCATAGCCCGGGGGGGGGGGGCTAATTTGGCCCCCCTTCAGATCTCGGCCGCGGATCGCGCGATCGCCGGGAAAATTTGCACGTGCATAGAGCCAGATGCAATCTCCAAGACTGTATAGTTAGATTTTTGAAAAACAATTATCTTCTATTTTTTAAGTAATTAATTATGCAAATTTATGTATAAGATCATATTTTGCCTATAACTCACTTAAAACAGCTCACAGAATGCTATTTTTTGGTGATAATATTCTTTTTGACATTTCTGACAATTATCTATCAAAAAATTTGCTGAATTAGAATGAATTTCTTATGTATTTTATTGTTTCATTGAATTTCTTATGTATTTTCCTTGTTTTTTCGACTTTTGTTTTTTATTGTTTTTTTCGTATGAACATTGTGTCGGCGCGACACTTTGCGATCATAAACAGCCAATAAAATTAGTTATTCAATCAGTAAAAGTAAAAATAATCATACATTATGAATTTTAGGGTCTGAAAACACAATTGCATTGAAATACACACGTTTCATGTTTTTGACCGATTTTTGGTGTGACATGCAAGTACGAAAAGTTGCGTAACTTCGGAACCGCGTACCCGGACATCGCGAATTTGGTCTCAAAAGATGCGCAAGACTTGAAAGTAAAAAGTCAGCGAGCGACGCGGTCAAAACATTTCGCGCGGCGGAATGGTCGCGAACTTTGTCGGGGGGGGGGGGCTATTTTAGCCCCCCCGGGCCAGATAGGGTTAAGCCTAATGCCTTTTTGCTATATGGAAATGGGACTTCTGTCTCCAGTGTGTATTTTTAGAGCCTGCTCGCAGCCACAATCACCAGTGTATAAAGTATTGGCCCCTCCAACGCGGGGTGGGACTTCTGAAACTTTGAGTTGCCCGAAAATAGGCTATGAACAAACACAGAGAGGGGTATGATATTAGGTTATACTTTGTGGCATTTAATCTAACTTCAGTTTCAATCAAATTACACTTAAATCTCGTCTAATCTACTGACTTGCTATATATAATATGTATATAAATTAATTTACATAATTTACATTAATATATTGATTTACATTCATTATATATTCTCTTTATTTTTTCAACAGATTTTGTTTGTTAAACGCGTACAAGAATCGAATGGATACGGATGGGCTGAACAGCCTTGAGTACCCCGAACCGAAAATATCACTGGAGACGCTCTACACTAAAATCTCTGTCAACATCGGCGAACTGGAATGGCAATCCAAATGGGGAAAGCAATGCAAGCCTTGGTACCGACAAACACGGCACCAGAGATAGTACATGGAGGACTGATTGGTACCGACAAACACGGCAGCAGAGATGGTACACGGAGGACTGATTGGTACCGACAAACACGGCACCAGAGATAGTACACGGAGGACTGATTGGTACCGACAAACACGGCACCAGAGATAGAACACGGAGGACTGATTGATACCGACAAATACTGCACCAGAGATAGTACACGGAGGACTGATCGGTACCGACAAACACGGCACCAGAGATGGTACATAGAGGACTGATCGGTACCGACAACACGGCACGGCAGCAGAGATAGTACACGGAGGACTGATCGGTACCGACAAACACGGCACCAGAGATGGTACATAGAGGACTGATCGGTACCGACAAACACGGCAGCAGAGATAGTACACGGAGGACTGATCGGTACCGACAAACACGGCACCAGAGATGGTACACGGAGGACTGATTGGTACCGACAAACACGGCACCAGAGATGGTACATAGAGGACTGATCGGTACCGACAAACACGGCAGCAGAGATAGTACACGGAGGACTGATCGGTACCGACAAACACGGCACCAGAGATGGTACATCGGAGGACTGATCGGTACCGACAAACACGGCACTAGAGATAGAACACGGAGGACTGATCGGTACCGACAAACACGGCAGCAGAGATGGTACATGGAGGACTGATCGGTACCGACAAAAACTGCACCAGAGATAGTACATGGCGGACTGATTGAAACCAGCCCTATGTCATGTATGTTGTAGTAAAAGCTGTACCGGAGACTATACAGTGCGTCCCAGAAAAAAGAACCTTAAAACAAAGGCTTATTGTGCGGAATCAATGGGGCGTATGATTGGAAAGACATGTTAAAAAATAAACTTATGTTCTTTTAAGTTCCCATCTCTTTCTTTTCCTGATGTGCTCAGTGTCCAAGCCAACAATTGTAGCAAATGGTTTTTGACATTAAATTTTCCACGTCACGGTACTCAGAGTTGCATGAATAAATCAGTTTGCTTCATATATCATTTGAAAGAACATAAGTCAAAGTTTATTTAAAATATGTTTGTTTAATTATACACCCATTACTTCCATACAATAAGCCTTTGAGTTGTCGGTCCTTGGTTTTAGGGTTCTGTCTTTTTCTTGGACGCACTGTATTCTTCCTACGAACCCTCGGAACCGTTGCTACATTATGCGAAAGAGCGCCATAACAGACGAGACGCCATGTACGGCTCGAATGGATAGCGCACTGTACAGCGTGTCCCCCAAAATGTCCCTCTGATAAACTGCTAAATTAAATGCAAAATCAAGTGTCGCTCTAAATTTAGTGTTAAGATTTAGGGAGCCCATTTTATTTTCTAACATTTGTGAAAATTTCATTGGCCTCGCTTCATTGGCTTTTAATGCACAGTCTGTTATCTAAAGGCAGTATTTTTTAGCCCATTCCAAGTTTGCAGTGCATCAATGCATCAACCTGAATGGAAATCAGGTGGAAGGACGTGCAGAAGAACAAGAAAGTTTACAAGCTGGACATGGAAGGACAAACCATAAATGGAACCCACTCTGTGAAAGCAAACACGACCAGTGGAAATGAACTTTGAATAGTTTCCATTTTAAAAAGTGAATGAATTTTACTTTAGTTACTTAATAACACAAACAAGAACAAGGTATGGTATGTCTGAGGTGTGCATTTCTTTTTATCAAACTTGGAATGGGCTGGAGAGCATTGCTGTTACATAAGAGCCTGTGTATTCAAAACCAATAAAGTGAGACCTTTGAAATTTTTACAGGAACAACAAAATTAAAGGGACTTTCTATATATGTAAACTAAATTAAGTATAAAACTTGATTTTTGTAATTATTCTGTGGTCCATGAGATGGACTTTTTTTTCTGGGACACGCTGTATTGAATGCGCGTTTCATGACCCTCGGGTCGAAAACACGGATGTCGTTTTGTTTGTTACAGCGATTCATTTCGTCAAATTCATTGGGGGGGGGGGGATGTCGCCTACCGGAGATACATTGAGGACAGATCCTTACCTTATTTATAGCATAATCCAATGAATCTGACTTTTAAAAAGTCTTTTAGGTCAACAAAAAAAGCTATTATGTCGAATTCCTGTACGCTTACATCTGGACTAGAATATTACCCGTGTATATATTTAAGTGCCTGTATAATAGAAATCGTCTTCATGTGTTGTCATTATTTTTATGTATATTTTATCTTCCCTGTTTTGTTAATTACATAAATGTTTTTATCTCATGCACAGTTTACTCGAATGTGGATGTGTATTTTATTTGTAACTAGTTTATAACTTGACCTTTTAACAATAAATACTAATCAACTTGCATGCTTTTAGACCTGAAAAACTACGTAAGTAAGTAAGTAAGTAAGTAAGTAAGTAAGTAAGTAAGTAAGTAAGTAAGTAAGTAAGTAAATAAATAAATAAATAAATAAATAAAGAAATAAATAAATAATAAATAACTAAATAAATAAACAAATGCATTAATATAATGTTTACATTCATAGGTGTTTCTTAACCAAGAGTATATATTTGTAACAACGGTTGTTTTAGTAAGATTGTGTCTTGAATCGTTGAAAAGTCTTGCCTTCTTGTAGAATAGATCAGTTACATACAGTACAATGTAGAACATATTTTGTCGTCATTTTATTTTTCTGTTTTCTTCTGGGGAGTCAAGGTGCTTAACATACAGAACGCACACAGGCGTGCACATACATGCAAATAAATACACACCTATATACACCTTCATACACCTACGTACACACCTACATACAAACACACAGTCACAGTTCACACACATACACAGACACACACACACAGACACACACATACACAGACGCAGTGGCGTAGCCAAGGGGGGGGGGGAGCGATGGGGCGGTCGCCCCCCTAAGATTGGGGCCAAAAAAAAAAAAAGCCTGATGTGAAGCTGCCACACTCTTCATTTGCCTTTTTTTTAATCTTACACTGTTGAAATTATCTAACAGCAATATACATCAGGCCCGAATTTATATATATATATATTTTCATAAGCGTGGTAAGAACATGTCAAAATTTCGGGCGCGCTCCGCGCGCAAATTGGCATCCTATATGGTTAAACAATTTTTCATACAGATCGCGACGGCAAATTGAATACTAATATAATAAGATAATAATAATAATAATAATATAATAATAATAATAATAATAATAATAATATAATAATAATAATAATTAATAATGAAACATTAGACAAAATATGCATGTCTCTCAACAACTTTTAGAACAGAGATTAGCCTTACAAGAGGATTTTGTGCGTAAGTTATAATGTTTTTGCAGTGCCTTGCGGAGACAGTGGTTTAAACAAGCCCGTAATACATAAAAAAAAGAATTTTTGTTAAGTTGTTCATTATGGGGGATGCATTGTTTGCTTCAAATGTTTGGAATAGCGTGGTACAAAAACTGTGAAAATTTTCGGCGGCGCTGCGCGCGCAAAGTTGCCAATACAAATTTTTAATAAAATATTAGTAATGTTTGTAGTATTACGTTTAAAATTGTTCAGATTAATTAAATTCAGATTAATTATTCAATCAATTTGTCACATAAAGAAGCAAAAGGTAGATTTGTAAAGGTGAAACTGCCAATTTTTCCTTTCCTCGGAGGGAAAACAAGTGTGTGTGTGTTGTGTTTTTTTTTTGCATGGCGAATTTAATTTAATGTAACAATTATATGGTTTAGTCTGTAAAAATGCCGAATTTTTTTTTTTGCTGCGCTCGCATATTAGACTTTATATTTTTCCGTCACGGGCACATCATCAGCACAATCTACTTTGGCGACTTAATTGCCACAAAATCACAATGTGATTGTATTGTTCTGTATTGAATAGAAAAAATATGTGACTAAAAAGAAGTGAATTTTTTGCGCACTAATGGCGGTCCAAAAATAGTCAATGATAAAGCAAAAAGCGATAGTATTTTTACCGTAGCAGCTTTCCACAGTACAAGCAGAATCCTGCCGCAGAAGGGACTTTTGCGCATGCATTCCTGCTTATGTAGGCTATATGAGCTACAATTTTTTTGTGCCCCTCGTAATTGAAAATCTTGAACGCCCTAAATATTAGCCTGGCCTTATCTTAATCACAAGGACTTGTTTTAAGTCGATAAAACATGCAAAAAACACGACCAAATCGCACGATTAATTGCATCAAATTCCAAAGCTCTCACCGTGCGGAGGGGCGACACCCCTCCCACACCCCCCCCCCTCACTCGCCTCGCTCGCTTCGGCCTCGGTAGCTTCGCTACTCGCATATTCGCCCCCCCCCCAAGATCAAATCCTGGCTACGCCACTGCACAGACGCCACACACACACACACACACACACACACACACACACACACACACACACACACACACACACACACACACACACACACACACACACACACACACACGCACTCACACTTACACATCAACCCGTCACTCAACAGATCCTCTAAAAAAAACATTTCCATAAAACTACTAATCAGTATGCAATGATTTATTGGTGTAAACAAGTACAGGTTTTGCACCTTTAGTGACAAATGAGTTTCATTGACTTTCAATTCGTAATGTTTGCTAACGTTACACGGAATGCAATTAGGAAAGTTTTCTGTAACGTGTTATAGTTGTTTTGTTTGTTGTTTTTTTTCTTCAAATTAATGGCTTCATGATGGAGTGAGTCGCAGTTTTTGCATTGTCTGCAGAATCTGTCATAAATCTTTAATTTACCTCGTATATAGTGCATGCATAAACATGCTATTGTACAAAATTGTACTTTAGGGATAGATTCCGCCAACTGGCACTCTGAAAGCAACACATTTCCTTCTTATCCATTCTTATTTCATTCTTATTTCATGTAATAGCTTTCGCTGAAAGAAATGTTAATTTGTAAACTGTACTGCGTCATCCCCGTATCATGGAATACAGATTACTCTCCAAATTAAAATGTGTAATACCTAAAAAAAGTGTGTGTGTGTGTGTGTGTGTGTGTGTGTGTGTGTGTGTGTGTGTGTGTGTGTGTGTGTGTGTGTGTGTGTGTGTGTGTGTGTGTGTGTGTGTGTGTGTGTGGGATGGTGGTGGTGGTGCGGGTGTATACGTATTTGTTCATGTGTGTGCGTGCGCTTATTTGAACATGTACTTTGATCGATCCCTCTGGTCAGCAAATCACCCACCCACCCCCAGGTGCGAAGACGTGTCTACGCACCTGAAAAAAACTGGAAATTAGCAAGAAGATAAATATCATAGGCATGCATCCGGGAGGGGGCATATCTACGGGGGCAGAGGGGGCACGTGACCCGTTTGGCACTTTAAGGTGGCGTAAAAATTAAAAAGAGAGAAAGAGAGAGAGAGAGGAGAAATGGGAAAATAATTATGATCCTTCGGGATAATGCACCCAATTCAACTAGGTAATGTCCTTTAGAAGAAAGGAATCTTATAGGATGAAAAGTATGAACATTTTTCTAAAGCTTGGTCACTCTGCTGCCTCGCATATTTTCATTCAGGATCTCGTAATTTTACATTCCAATAATTGATTAAACAGTCGTTTAAAATATTCCAAAATTCCCCCAAAAGGTAATTCTCGTTGCTTTGCTTGATACTAAATTAGTTTAATCAAACTCCTTTTGAATATTGCGTCCCAATATAGGATACAGTGTATACAATAGCATTTTGCAAAGGAACATTAAAAAAAAAATCAAATTTTGGTTGCCATGATACATTTCTCCAGATTAGAACATCGCTAGATTTCAATATTTTCTTGCTAATTTTCCAATAGATGTAGGCCCTACAGTGTGTTAAAAAAAATCGTACGAGTAAAAAGCGCCCTCTTTGACACTTAGAAAATAATGTTGTGACATAATTGCTACATCAATGTTAAGAGCATTTTTTTAGCTTTCGAATACCATTAGTTCTGTTCAATTTGCTTGTTTGAATCTTGAGATATGTATACTTAAACATGAAATGGTAAATTGTACTTCTTTTACTACAGCCTATATAAAAGTGGCACAATTATGATTTCACCCTTTTGATATTTACAACATATTTCGAGATTAAAACAAGCAAATTGAACAAAACAAACGGCATTTGAAAGCTAAGACTATGCCCTTTACGTTGAGCGTTAAGCGTTAAGCGTAATGTCTCAACACGTATTTGTAATTGCCAAAAAAGGGCGCTTTTTACTTGCACCATTTTTTCAGATTATACTGGAGCACGTCTCAAAAAATTGTACAAGTGAAATGCGCCTTCTTTGACAGTTAGAAAATACTGCTGTGCCACATGCTAACGTCAACATGAAGGGTAAAATCATAGCTTTTAGATACTGTTTGTTTCATTCAATTTGCTTGTTTAAATCTCGAGATATGTTTAGTTAACAGCAAAAAGGTAAACCCACCATTGTGCCACTTTCATCGGAAGACTAGGGCCTGATATTATCATTGACTGTAGTAAAAGTGACACATTTATGATTTTACCCTTTCGTAGTTAACTAAACATATTTCAGGATTAAAACGAGCAAACTGAACAAAACAAACGGCATTTGAAAGCTGAGACTATGCCCTTGATGGAGATGTAAGCATGACGTCACAAAAATTTTTTCTTCATTGTGACGTTGACGTAACCACTGTGTCACATCACATCAGTATTTTCTAATTGCCAAAGAGGGCGCTTTACACTTGCCCATTTTTTTGAGACACAAATGTGTGATTCTGATTGTTAAAATTGCAAAGACAATCTTCCGCTCGGTCCGTCTTTTCTTCACGTGTACAATAATTACATTACTACGTTTTGTCGGAGGAGGTACAAGGGGGCGGGAAGTACATGTAATTCCGTTGTTTCCCAGGATTAGAAACTATGAAATTTTCACCTAAAAAATGTCCCAATACGAAGACAGAAATAAATCTGTATTTCACACTTTTTTAATTCGTTGCTTGGCCAAGTTGCTTGGCCAAGGAGTTGATTTATCCCTCCCAGATTAAAGACGCTACATAACACTGTGGAAGACCCGTTTAAAAAAATTGTCGAACTTTGCTATCTGACATATCTGACAGTGTTTGAATGGACAGTTATGCTGTCACTAGTACAATATACGCAAATAAAAATTGGCACATTAATTATTCTTCAGCCTATAGGAAATTCTGCAATACAACAGTCTCTGGGGGAAAGCTGGAATGGTCTCTCAATGATTTTCATTAATAGTCGTATTAAACAGCAATTTTTTCAGGGCTTCATTTTTAGACCGAATCAGAGATACTAGTAGCATTGGGAATCATGAAGCTCAGATTCTTTTAAACCGGAAACATTGTTATACAATGCCTTTAAGATATGTTGGTCTTTTCACCTTCCACAACTCATCGTTTGTAGTCCATTATAGTGACAAATCAATTCATATTTCATCTTCTCTTAATTCGTAATTTTGACTAATAATTAGAAACATAATACATTAAGATAGCCTTGGAAAAGGTCTGGGAGAAGTTTCCCCCTCACAGGGTGAGAAAATTGTGCATTACCTTCCAAAATTAATCAATGTATTTCATCCACTTTCTATTCATAAATTAAGATGATATCCTAGAGTAAGAACATTTTGCATTTTCTCCTCCAAAAAAGTGCGTGTTTGGCCTCATAAAGTGACAAGTTTATCCTTATTATGTTAATTCACTTTCAATTTCATGACTTTGTCTAATCAGACAAATTATTCATTGTCCCCTTATAGTGACATCTTATCCGTATTTCACCCACTTTCAACTCATAATTTGATAAATTAGACACATTTTAAATTTGGCTGTTGGGGACGGGTATGGGGCTTGGTTTTTCCCCTCCCAGGTTAAGAAAAAATTGAAATTTTCACTGTCAAAAAATAGTTTTCGTCGCCTCATATATATATATATGGACATCTTAATCCGTTCGTCATATCATTTCAGTTTGTAATTTTGAGTATGTAGACAAATTAGCATACCTTTGTGTAATGTATTACAATCATATATCAATTTACATGTATCATAGAATAAGTTACTGTTATTTGAACAAATGAAGACTGCAGAATAAGAAGTACTGAAGTCACATAATACTACTTTTGAGAAACAAAGGCAACAAATTTGTCTACAGATCACTACTGTTCGAGTTGTACATCCAAACTTGGTGAAGTAAATTAACACAATAAAAGATGAATATAGGACAAAAACAAACATTGTTGCACTCGCCAATTTCCAATAATCAATATTGTGGACTTCAGTACTTCTTTTTCTAAAAACAAGGGTCTGAGGAAAACAAATGCATTTCTCGATTAAATGAATGTCAAAAACACTTAATTGTATATATTCTTGGAATGTCCTCCGTAGGACGGACAATTTGATATGCAATTTGTCAAATTTGGACGTTGTTTTGAATTTGACCTCATTTGACCTTTGACAGGAAGTGACCCCATATCTCATCAACAAAGCACAAAATACATTTTGAAGAAACTAGACCAAGTTCAAAATTTGATCCCGGTTGACCCCTCCCTTGACTCCTACTAGCGTAAGGGTCAAATTGACCAAAATTTTGTTATAAAAATTTCCCGGCATGTAAAGACTTCAAAACAATCACTAACTCAATTTCTTCAAAAGATTTTCATTTTGCATATTTAGCGGGAGGTTTTGCTTTCATAAAGCGAGAGATTTACATGCTTGGCAGGAGGGCGGAAGAAATGGCGTGGTGACGGCGAGTCTCCCGTCACGACGTTGATGTAACGGTGAGAGAAAGAGTTCGGTGGCGGAAGACTCCCGCCCAAAGCGGGAAGGTGCAAGAGCCCCAGAATCATCAAAACCAAAATAATATTTTCAGTTAGAGTGGCATTATGCCACTCTAACTGAAAATATTATTTGGAGCAGTGTCCAACATCAGAGCCACGTGTCAAGTTGTTTTCATTCTGCTTACCCGTTGTAGACGATTTCATTTCAACATAAATGCTCGAGGTATCTCGTATTTAGTCCAAACGAGTTAAGTCTGTTGACATGCATGTGTTACGTAACAAGCCCTTTCATGCATGCATGCACTTTGACTATGAGTATCACGATGTCATTTATGTTTCGTCATAATGTCCGAACATGTTCCGAACATTGTATTGGCAGTATTGGCAGTCTGAACGGATTGACAATAGGGAGTTTAAGATTGAGTGGACGTGGACGTCGTTCACGTCGACCGGTGATGCGTATCCGTCAGGTTACTTTGCATGTCATCCATTGTAAAAAATAAAACAAAAGTTCTTTTCAAATGTTTGCATCAGGTATATGGACTGTCATGCGGAGAATTCTCAATCAGAGCTCTTGCCAGCACTGCGCATGCATCAGGTTGCCTCATACGTCCACTTCCCGAAAGGATAACGACAAATTGCCAATCTAGTGCACTTAACTCGACACTACGTAGAGTAGAGTTCAGTGATCTAGCGTTATCCTCTCGGGCAGTGGACGTATGAGACGACCTGACGCGCGCATGCGCAGTGCTGGTAAGAGCTGTGATTACAAATTTTCCGCATTACAGTCCACATACCCGATGTAAAGAAAATCCTATTGTCTTACACAATGGATGACATGCGAAGTCACCTGATGGATATGCATCAGTGGTCGACATGAACGACGTCCACGTCCACTCAATTAAAAGCTCCATAGTCTAAACTCTTAACCCCCCTATTGTTCGCACAGTAGTAGGGTCAGCTCTCTAAGCTTCCTTTGTTTATGTTCTAGTTCGCGATTGTCATCTAAATTCTTCATTTACTATTCATATCAAATCATGCTACTGCTTGTGATGTTGATCTCCTGGATTTTTCAATTTTGGAATATTTTGATAGATTGTGTTTTGTATTTTCTAATTTCAGTGTGTATTGAATTGTGTACTGTACTGAAATATTATTCGTATTGTATAGTTTATTTGTATTTGAAAAAAACGTGGAAATAAATCGAATTAGAATAAAAAATCAAATGAAAAAATCGATTAAAATACCACAAAGGAAAAATGAAGAATTTAATGTGAGCCATTAGATAAGTTTGGTAATCATTTGTTAAGTTTGGTAAATGAACGAATTGTTGGGCCCTGTG
>JZLH01S0176144.1:2027-15202 GCA_001188425.1 Eucidaris tribuloides | reverse complement strand
ATATTTCCTAGTTACCTAACACTCTGAAAGTTTAAATTGAATATGTTTAAAATCAAATTGGAGCTCCTATGCTATAGCACTACAGTCTCTTCCGCCATTTAGTCCACATAAAACACAGAAATGCAATAACAATCTTTAATTTGTACTGTCTACAATGTTTGATTGAGTTGTACATTTGTAAAGACATTCAATAAATGTATTTTTATTTTCTTATCAATTATGTAATTTTGTTACGAGCAGACATCACGACGAGGGCACCATTTTGTCTCGGGGGTTATCGGAAAAACACGAACAAGACTTGCGGGAGATGCGATTTGTGTACAATACAGCACTCGCGAGCTGACTGCTGGGAGCTAATATGAACGCTCTATATTGGGTTTGTGCAGCTGGCTGTATTTAAATGTGGCGTTTCTCCTGCGGGCTACTAACTCGTTAAGACGCATTATACAGCGTCTCTTCGCTAAATGCGTCCCGAAATGTAGGGCATGATCACAAGAAGAGTACAAGAGTACGACGCGAACGAAAGAGATGGTTTGGAAGCAAATAATCGACGACTAGTGCTATTATGCGATATTGAGTCTGACGATATGTGACAGCGGTCAAAATGGCGCTCGTGGATCCGGGTGTGTTCAGCTTGTTTCAAGATTATTCGCTGGTTCTGTGCGAGTCAAGTAACTTTTGTAGAATAGACACATCTGCTGATAAATCCACTAAATCCTACAGAAAATAAGATGTAACATTCACTACACACTCGATGTACTCTAACTATTCAAATGTCCATCTACAATAACTGCATATTGCAATAGTATTCAAGAATACACTAAAAATCAAGTATGATACATGATATAGAAGCAGGAATGAGGAGGATACACATGAGAATCACTCAATAGAACTGGTTGTACAGTAAACCTGTAGATCACTATTCAAGAACTTGTGAACGACAACATGTGAAGAATCCTGACACTTATATCACTGTATGACCTTTTCTGCTGAAAGTGGTTGGACGTTTCAAGCACTGAAAATGTTGAAATTTCCACTAGGCCACAGGAATTTGTCACATCTTTACCCCTGACAGTACCAAACCAGAACAACTTCATGCAAATAACACCACAGGGATGAAGTCGAGGCCAGTCTCGAGGCCAGATTTTGCCTGTTTTGGCCTTGGCCTCGGACCGAGTCACATGTACAAAGTCTATGGGAAAAATATTTTCCAGCGGCCTTGTGACTCGGAACGGTCAGCCTCGACTCCATCCCTGCTTGTGGGATTGAAAGAGTTAAACTCATCAATACGAAAAAGATCTCTCATCAACATAATGAGTAATAAATGACCAGAATCCAACAGCAATGGTCTAAACTGTGATTAATTCACTGTACTTGGCCTATGCTAACATATTATAGATTTTTTTTTATTTATTTGTAGCAAAATTTCACACCTTCCAGCAAAGGAAAAGCCAGGAAGTACGCTCAAATGCTCGACTTATTTTTACTTGGTAACGGTAAACGTTCGTTGCGAACCATTCTTTTCCTCCCATTTCCTGCGCTACGGCGTTAATCCAATCACGGGGGCAATATTGAGATTTCCAGCACCATTAGACAAAGTACAATAACCAGGCTGGCTTGCCTTAATTACTTGCTTTAATCAATGTGCCCTCTGCCAGGCTATGTTGCAATCAATACCAATCAATACCAACACACTGACTGACGGCCATGTTTCTGACTTGTAACCCGAGGTCCCCCGTCCTGCCGGGCCGAGCTATAATGTTTACGGGATTCTAAAGCCCATGTTTGGAACCCCTGCATTTGTTTGTCGCACGACCGGTGACGAGTGTGGCGGCAGAGAGTACTCCGATCTTTAATTTTGAAAACAATGAAACGTGGAGTGGGTGGGTATTGACGCAATGGATTTTAATGTGTGCTAACTGCGACTTTTGTTTCATCTGTCCAATGTGCAGTATTCCTATAAATCAAATATTAATTTGTTTTAGCGACATGTGATACATGCTGTGTACATTGTAGTACTCATACTGATTCATGTCTGCAGTTATTTACACAATGTAGCCAAGATTACATGATCTGTCTGCTAGATTTATTATGATTAAGAGGGTGTTCAGTAAAATTACTATTCATATTTGATACTGGCATTTTTTTGTTTTCCAATATTCTAATGTCATTTCAACCAGTGCCTAAGTTAATTCTGTTGTTGAACTTATTCCACGTTTAAGCATATTAAACAATTGTTTACCTTTTTAAAATATGTAATATCTTAAAGCTACATGTAAGCTGTTAAAGTATATATCAAAATAATAATGACAAATTATAATGACATTAATACATTACACAACCCACTAAAACATAAGATTCAAGTTTACACAGTATACAGGTATTACCAGTGAGTGACTGTTCCACATTCAGTAAATGGACCTTTTTCAGTGGGCCACCCAATGTTTTCATTTTAAGTGATATGACAATACTTGAATAGCATAATCAATACACATAACACTTACAAGTATAAATATGCCTCAAATGCTAATAGGAGAAGGGAAGAAGGGAAGGGAAAATATTCAAAAACCACATGGCAAAAACATTGTGTTAAATCCCAGTTTCATGAAAACATAAATCCACGAAAAAATTGGAACTTCAGGAAACCTAGAAGGCAAGCATTTAGCATTATGACTTTCACTGTGAATTGCATATAGTATGAGTGTGTATAATTGGACAACTAGTACCAATACAAAACTTCATACATGCTACATGTGCTGATATACATGCTACATGTGCTGATAGTGCTGTGTACATGGAAACACACACACACACACAGTCTCTCAAAGCTCCCTGGACACACAATATAAGTCTGTGCAACATATGAAGAACTTTGTCGCATCTGCTATTGACGTACCTTTCGCCAAGTTTCCTATGTGAAATTTGCATGGCGCGGTGCACCGCGTTCCATATCTATCACTGTCATTTTCAACATATGTATCATTTTATACCATCTCGCCCTCAATTTAAATCTATGAAAGTTTCTCTTTAAAATGATGTAAGTATTGTCACTAATCTTAACCGAGAAAACGTTGTAAATTTAGTTGCAAAATCATCAAAATGAGTCGTGTTTTGGGTGATTTTGGACGTCCGGTGCGTGATTTACACACAAATTTACGCTGTTTCCGACAGAGTCAGTTCACTAAACTCAACAGCGCGGACATGCGAGTAGCTCTTCTGGGCCATCTCGGTCTCCTGTGTATTCTGCATGAAATACTGAAGATGTCCATATAAAATCTATAATGATTGGTCCACAGGAAAGCATTGTAAATTTGGGAAATAATCGAAAATCAGTTTCTTTCTCAAGCTAATTGCGGTCGTCGCGTGTAATCTCGTAACAATGGCCAGCCTATGGAGTGTACGCTTGGGTGCACTCCGTGGTCATCACGGTGCACGATACGGCTGCCTGTGATTAAATGCGCGAATTGGCAGGATAGTTTTTGATATGACCAAAAGATTTTGTTCATGAGGGGGCTATAGTAAATAACTTCCTCCACAACAAATCAATATTTTCTAACATGCATGCTTATGGCCTTCATTGTTTTCTTTCTTTGTCCCTTTTTTTGTCTGTCTTCTATTGATTGGTGAACCTGCTGGGAGTCTGATTAGTGAACTACACTGCACAGTGGTGGAAAGAGGTACATGTAACAATTGGATTAATGGCATACAATAACTTAATGAGAATGAAAGAGGGAATGGATGGTGGGTAAATGGCCATGTGATGCAGCAGCATGCAAAGGCAAAGCCCATTACAGATAATCTACAATCCAATTAAACCGTCATTAAGGTCCTGAATAAATAAAATGCAATTTCATCTCTTTGTTGGGACTATTCTACTTTAGAAAACTAGCTGGGGTGCTTTAATTTCTAACCGTTCATGAAAAAAAAATACAAAGACTTGATACAATGTCAAATGTGAGTCATATCAATAACTTCATTAATGCAAAATAAACAAACTAATTTTTCATTTGTATTCCCATCCCCTACACTCATCAATTTTGAATGAACTTATTAATTCAGCCTCACACATCTACACATTAGTTCACAATTCGAAATGAATTCACAATTTATGTGAAGAGTACAGCACATTGATCACAATCTCTGCTTTGTCAACAATAATCTACTTCACTTACTGTACAAGGCTGTCATATAGCATCCAATATGTGACAAACCATAGTACATGAACCTTCAATCTTATTTCAATAATCAAAGAAAGAGAGAAAGATAGATACAGGGTAGAAGAGGAAACCTGAAATTACATTATTGATTTCACATCACATAAGCTCGCCTCATCTCAATCCGAAAATTACAATTTTCTGGCCATCGCAAACACCATCTGAGCATGTCTCAATCAATTGAGTTTAATTTAATTACTTTGTCATATGCAAATGTTCATTGAATTTTTCCAGACATATATTCTTTCCAATGACCTACTGTACGCTAATCTGTATGTATGTCCGTCTGTCTGTGCGTCTGTTCTATAATGAGGGTTGAGATATGACTGCATAATTGAGAGTTGTCACTTTCATCATCCTCTGGAGAGGATTCTGGCTGGAGACGGGAGGCAGATGTTCCTCTACAGGCAGGATTAGGAGCATTCATATTCAGACTGGTATGGATTGGAGTGACAGGGTGTCAGGCTGTGGCGAATTCGGAGTAATTCCGCCACAAAGGGCCACATTGGTCATAACCCGAAACAAATTCTTCCCATTTGGGAATACATGGCTCCAAATAATTAATGATAACAATTAACCAGACTTTACAGCTACTGTACAATATGCACACAATATACAATTAAACAGGATCATGCAGAAGTCCAATGATTGTTTTAGTTGCTCTGACAAACTAGTACAGTTAGAGTTAGAAATGTTATCTATAGAATGCTCTCAAAAACCTGACCTGGCCTTTTAGCTTAGCCGGGAGAGGCACAGTGGACATACATGTACAGTAGTCAATTGCCAGGCAAGACCATTGCCTTGCTGGGATACCTAACTCAAAGACTTATAACATGTACATGTATGATGCTTTTAACCCTTTCATCTTATTTCTTATTCTGCCAGTTTAACACATCACTCCGACAAGGGATCGGGAAATTTCTGTACGCCTCACTCTTCCGCACAAATGCCTAATTCTCAATAACTACCCTCAATTTTCAGGTCATGATCAAATTTGATACAGGCTACAATTACACAAAAGAGGGGAAAATCAAAGTAGGAATGATTGGAAGTAAGTAACTGGAGCCCATCATAAATCAATCATTACACGGATATGGTATGATAGCGATATGTTCTTGATTGATACATTTCTGAGGTCACTACATGTATTTAACTATCAATGGCACATATATTTAGTTGTTTTAAATCTTTATTGGTTTTGATATTATTTTACTCTTGCACAAACATTTATTATTCCGTGATCGTATTTCACAATTCCATTATTTATTCTTTTGTCTTTTGTAGTAATAATTACCAGCCACTCCATGTGTCATACAGGTAGCATTACTTAAACTTTAGACAAATTTGAAACAATGAGGACATGCTACAGCTACATAACTAACAGAACTCAGAAGTGTATGCAATTTCTGCTATCTAGCCATCCACACACAAAATGTTACATTCACATTTGCAGTCGTGCCAAGCAAAACACACAAATTTCACGAGAAGTCATCGAATTGCTGTTAGCCAGATGTTTGAATTCTTATTTTAAAGGTCAACTTGACAAACTTGAGACCATTCAGTCAGCACATTATTGCTGCTGCGTGAAAAACTACCGCCTCCAGGCATGTGACAAACATTTCACTTGAACAACGAATTGGTGTTTTTTGGGTCTAGTCTTCAGGTACTGTATGTAATTGACAATTCTAACAGCAAATGAAGCCAAGGTAGATATCAAATGGTACTTTAGAGGTAGCTCTGCAAATAAAAAAGGTCACATAACAAAATTATTTGCCCATAAATGGTAATTTGCAACCTATTCAGAGAATTACATTCCTACAATCTACGTACATGAAGTTTACCTATGTTGCTCGTAGGTAGTACAGATCTACAAGCACTGCTTTCAAGTGATTGTCAAAACACAAGTGATCTACTGATCATTTTTCACGTAAGAGTAAAAGCAAAAGCGGCGCTTTCGAACATGTCATATTTTCAATTAGTATGACAGGTGACAAAATGGGAAAGGACAAAAATAGATAATTTTAATTCTTTTTTTTTTACAAGCATACTGGTATGCACATTTATGTCATTCGGCTTCACAATTCATCAATCATTATTCAAATTCACACAGAGAGTTCGGGAACTTGAGTGACTCTCTGGCTAACATGGATTCTCCCATCAAAGCAATCAATCTATTTGTTTAACAATAGGATGTATGAAATGTACCAGGTGATTGCTGTCAGGAGTTAAAGAGCATCAACTCCCAAAGGAGCTATATTCATACTACAGGCATACCTGGATGTACATGTACATGCAAGGTCCGTGAAATCTACAAAAGCATGAGCTTGCATTTATAATATGTAATCTACAAACTAACAATTTTTCCCAAGAGAGAACAGGGCACAGCACTTGGCATAGATACATGTACATTACCTGTGTACGTGTCACAATTGTATCTCCACAAGATACATGCGTACATGTACCTGCATGTTCATGTACAATGTACTCATGCGACTGTATCCATCAAGATTCCATTTTCCAGTTAAAGCCATTTTAACAGAATGTGGTTCATGTAACAATTTCTTTTCCATCAATTCAAAACTAACACTGCTCAATTGTCACTTCATACTTTGAGAGATATTATCAACAAATAAACTGAAAATTTGTTCTGAATGACATAATGATCCAAAATAATCATCAAGGAGATACAGCAATTAAACTACATATGTCTAAAATGTTGCATAATTTATTTTCTTTAATATTCAAGCAATTTCTTCAAAATTTCTTGAAAAACATTAACAGCATTCAATTTAAGGGTCAGCTGAGAGTGCATACATTCAAGATTGATAAAAAATAGTATTCTATTAAAAAAATCACCTGAATTTTTTGTTCATCATGTACAGTACTTGACATAGAAATCTTGTACATTTGCTTTAACCACAGGCACTAGATGCTGATTCCTCTATTGTCTCAGCAAATGAGGCATTTCCTGGTATTCCTAAAGATGATTACCACAAGACAGAGACAAGCATCTATTGAAGATGAGACTATTTGTTGAGTTATCAAGGTGATGGATCATCATCTCCATCTTCCGTCACTTTCATCTGTGATGTTGGATTCCTCATCAAAGAAACTAGGATAAGTATGGCATGGAGTGGTACCAGTACTGTCAAGAGTTGATGTACTCGTAACAGCATGATTGTGACAAATGGGACCTGTACATTTGAGTAAGTGAGAAGGAGGTAACAATACTGGGAGGAGGGGAAAGGGGCAATAATTTGATGTGTACCACCCTTGATGGTGTAGGTGAATAAAATAAATTAAAGCCCTGGTACAGTTTTGGTCGATCAGATAAATTACTGGTTAATCTGTCACAAGGTATTTTATTGTCACCCCAAACATTAGAAAACAACATCATACCCACTGAAAATTGTTTATAGTGACAAATTATGATGTTTAAATTAAAGGAGATCTAGTGGTATGTACATTACCTATGGGAAATCCTGGGTCCCCCCCCCCCAAAAAAAAAACCAGGATTTTTTCATTTTGAGTAATTTCTCAAAAATGGGAAAGTTTCAGAGCGAGCAATTTTCATGGTAGTAATAGATCATATGGGTGTATCTAAAAAATATAATTGCAAAGAATTTCATTTTTCTTACCATTTACCAAAACTAAACTTGGGCTTTAAGTATTGATCACTTCTCTGTGGACTAAGATCTACTTATTAGTGCTCTCAGTGCACTGGTTGTGATTAATGGTATCTATGAAGTATAAACCCTTTGGGGACGACGGGCTTGTACAGAAGCCCAGTAAATCACACACTCGGGGATGAATTTCTTACACAGAAGCCCCGAAAATATGATAACCTTTTCACTCAAACTAAAAGTTATTATTACCTCAATGCCTCTGTCCCATAAAATACATATTTTTGACCAATACAGGTGGAGAAAATCATCTTTAGGTGTGTGATGTACTGGGCTTCTGTACAAGCCCATCGTCCCCAAAGGGTTAAGGAGGGAGTAACAAAAGAATGAATGGGACTTTAAGAACTACCTTCAACCTTTCTTAGTCAGTGAATAGAGGAAGTTTATTTTCTTGTTCATACCTATACCTCCTCAAATCTTTGCTCCTCAGTCCTCATGCTCTGGAGCAGAGTAGTATGTAATCAAATGCCCCTTCACGCCATGCTCTCGCCCCTTCTTCTTATGATACTGCCCATCGCCATTGACTGTAAGTTGTAATACATCACAAGTCACCATGTCAGCAAGAAGCAAATACTTGTGAGCAAACTGCTAATCTGACTCGGAAACTACACTGCAGCAAGGCAATAATATCCAACACAACGCTAGCAAATATTGTGCAAAACACCTCCTACAAACACAAAATAATTTGACATGCGAAGAGTGAAATATCATAAATTTAGAAAGAACTAGATCTGAAATTCCACTCGGTGCCAACTGTGACAGGGATGACAGAAGGATGTAGATGGTTCTAGTTCTACAGATAATGAGAAATGAAAACTTTCAAGGGTTAAATAGCAGCAGTGATGATTTGAATGAAGGATCGACAGATCGCAACATCCGCCCGCGCCAGGGGGGATGGAGACAACCTTCTGCTCTTAGGAGCAAGCAAATTTCAAAACTCCATGCTATGCACGCACACACACACACACCACACCATCATGTACAATCATACAAGTCTCCCGTTTAATAAACGGTATTGGCTAACATTTACCAAGTTAAAAAATCTGAGCCGCATGATTCCCCATGCTACCAGTGTCTTTTGATGAGGTAAAAATAAAGCCCTGAAAAAATGTATTTCAAAAATGATTATTTAGTGCTTTAAAAAAGTGAAAATCGTAAGTGACTGGCAGATCACAGATTGCCCAATTTCCTCCCATAACTTAGCTGTCGTGTACACCTAGGTTTAATAATAACTCCCCCCGAGTTATTGTTATATTCATGTATAACTTGCCATTGGCAGTGAACTTTCCAACTTTGTATCTAGGGTGTTATTTGTCCATTTTTGAACACTACTCAAATGTAGCTCAGATATCAAAGTTTGACAATTTGTTAATGATACTATCCACCAATGTTAGCCTATCATTTAAGAATAAGACTTCATGACACGTACTTAATTTGAACCTGAATTTTGAAGTGTTAAAGGGCAGTGACATGACTGGGAGAAATAAAACAAAAATGCCTCTACAACAAAACTGGTTGAAAGATACAGATACACCACCTGGAGTGGATCTCCTAGCTGAAAGGATTTGTCTTGTAGTTGTTGTTTTTTTAAAGGAGAATCAAGCATGAACATACCAGCAGTTTGTTTCTTGAGGCTTGAGAGAATTAAATCCCATAGAAACCTACACAATATACATGTATTTGTCTGTCACAAGGCGTACTGATGTAAGATATTAAAAATGAGTCTTTTTTTTTACTACAAAGTATCACAATAGAATCCTTGCATAGTTTATTTGATTCTACAATAGTTTTACCCCAAGTTGAGGACTACCACAAATCATGTTATTTACCTTTAAAGTTTAATGTATCCAACACCACCACCATGTCTTTACCACAACATTTAAGCCTTTCAGACTGAATTACATGTACATTATGTACTTATGTGGGGGTGGGTAAAACACATTAATTATGAGTGCAATATTAATTGTTTCTGCTCCATCGGTGAAAGCAATTCCAGATGCCAATGTGTGTCACTCACCTCCACCGCCAAGACCAATTCACCCAAATGTACAATTAAACTCATCCATGTATGTTAAACATTTTATGTGGTACAATTTGCAGGTACTACAACAGGATCACGAAAAAGCTTTCAAGTGTACCTTTTGTCAGAAATATAAATTTCAATTTGCCTGTAAAAGATGGAAATTCTGATTTCCAAGGATTTGGTATGTATGAAAAAGTGACAATTTTGTTAACAACATAGAACTTGAGAACCATGTGTGCTTTTTTTTGGTCAATTTTTCTATTTTTTTAAAAAAAAATTTCCAATTTTTCTGTTTTTGTCAATTTCTGTTAAGAATTTCATGGGTTTTTTTTCTTTCAAACAGTGACAATTTTGGAGAAAAAAAGCTTTTCTGTGATTTTCAAGAATTTCTGTCTGTTTATTGCTATCATGGCAAATCACTGACCCTCCACTACCTATCTCAGTATCTGGATGCAGTTGATCATGACACCATACTTTCTCACTTACAATCATTCCAAATATTTAACATGTATGCAAATCAAAAAGTTATCTCGACCTGCCGCATCACGGTCACCTAGAATTATCCAAATCGCTAGTTATTTCACTCCTGTCTACTATCTAATACCAAGCACTGATACGGACGACATCTTGTGAACGCATCTCCAGCAAATCTAGGCCGTGCTCAATCCATATGCCAGCAACCTGACTCGTAATGGAAGTGACCTTGTGGTAAGCTCATTGATTTTCGTCACTAGTGTGACAAAACTATCAGCACCCTCCATGACTGCATAATGAGTATTTAATATTGTTGGATCCCTGGAACTAAAAATAGAATTCCAATAGCAATTTACCAGCTTAACAAAGATTTATTTTTAATATGGGTAAATATTACTGAATTTTTGATGGTTTTTGCTGTGATAGTTTTTATATTATTGGAAAGTGGTTCATTGATCTCTTTACTTTCTTATACATGTACCGTACTGCACAGTACAGTATACAGAAAATAAATAATTGTAAAGCAGAATGGAAATGCTGTTGACTGTTAGTATGTAAATTACATATGTATACATGACATGTATGTCATACAGTTACATAATTTGCATGCAATTTGAGCTTTTAAAATTGATGACATATAAATGTATGTTTTTCCAGAAATTGATACAGAACTACCCCCCCCCCCCAGTTACAATAAATATGAGTGTAGTCTTCCCATTTTTAAGATGGAGGTAGAAGGAAAACAAATTTGTCCTGTGATACATGTATATTGCCTTGCTTATACCATCATTCCCTTGTGATAATCATTTACAGTGAACAGTTTTTTAAAGTCCCCAAAATCACAGAATTATTGGAGCCTTGATCCTGCAGTGTACATCAGTAGGCCTACGTGTAGGGAGAGAGGAGATGGTACATGTACTTGTTGTAATAATAATACAATATCCACAAGTTTACTGTTTGTCATATTTTTGTTCTAAAATATGCAAAGTTCTGCATAATACAGCGTCTCTATTCATACGGTGTCACTTGGCCAACAAAGAAAGACTGCCAACGGCTATCACATGGCACGGAGAGGCTTTTGAAAGCCAACTTAGCGTGGAAACCCCAGTACCAGAGTTACGTGTAAACCATCTACACTCAGGATATACATGTACAGTACACTGGCTCACTGATCAGTAGCATAGCCAGGATTTTGTGTTGGTGGGGGGGGGGGAGGGAAGAGTTGAGTAAGTCACCCCTGCCAGCAACAATTTGAAGAGAGAAACAGTCAGAGGGTCTTGGGTCTCAAAGAAAAAGTCAAACATGTACACTGTCAAACAATTTAATTTTTTTTTCACTCTCCTTTCATTCTTTTTAAGGGGGGAATAAGGGACGTCTTCTCAGGGGAATGCACACCCCATCACCCCTCCCTGGCTATGCCCCTGTCACAGATTCCCCGCTTCTCACTTCACTTCAGCCGACTCAGGCAGATCATTGTCAGGGCTCTGGGCCATGGTAATGAATATCAGCACGGTACAGAGGTTGGCCACTTCTTTTTTTACTCCCCAAAAACAAGAAAATTCACAATTTGTTTCAGGTCATTCAATACCTGGTAATTTGTTCTGGTCTAATAATACCACTGTTATTCTAGCTGTGAATTATTTAGAGGAGGGAATCCATGCCATTGTGTGTTTGGACACAATACAAACCACATGAAAGCTGTGAAAATGATGTCATTGACACTTAATCAGGGGAGACTGATAAAAAAAGTCCTTTGTGTATTTGCACTTGCAAAACAAGCAAAAAGTTGCTATGTTATTATTAGAGATGAAACTACACATACTAGTATGTGTAGCATATCAAAGTTATACTAGTATGACTAGTGAATAACAAAATGTAAAATGCAAGTTACAAAAATCAAAACCTCTGACTGGAAAAGGGGAAGTCATTTTCATTTTTCCCCCGATTTCCAGGTTGGCTTGAAACCCAGTACAGAACATTTCAGATTTTGAATTACTTTTCATTTTCATTAAATACTGTACTAATTTTAGTATGAAATGTAGAAATACACCATGCAATTACCTTCCTGCAGTTAAAAATCCTTCATATTAATTGCTTCATTAATAATATATTCAAACTCATTTCACAAATTTGATGTGACTATAGAAACGTATAAGGCATTGAACAGAAGATGACCCCTCATTTGGTATTCACATCCACACCAACCATCACAGTAAATAACGGTGTCCAACATGAATCACTGAAAGGCGAACAAGCTTATACATCTGAGGACACAAATACCTGAGAAGTTGTCAAGTGAGACTTAACGAAAGCAAATGGTAATAAACAAAATGTATTAAAACTCGAGGGTTGTGTGTCATCGCCACTGATGCTTTTGTTTTCGCTCGGCTCATTTGCAAAATTCTGACAGTAAGTGGGTAAGAATTCCTCAGCAACATCCATCACTGACAACAGCCATCTGTCTCAGGGATTGGCCAGCCCAGTTTAGTTGGCTGGCATCCTCATTCTTCTCCTCATCTCTGGGCTAGCGATGATGACAGCCATACAACCAGCATCCTCCTTAGTGTCTCTGACCCTGTCACTCTTTCATTCCTCCCCATTGCCCAGGTTCATCCCTCTCAATCCTCACTGTCATTTTTGCCAGTGTGAGAAATGCATGTACATGTATGTAAGGGAGGGGGGCCTCAGTGTACTTAATTCCTCTCCCCCAAATAAATTAGGGTCCAGTGTACGACAGAAACATTAAAGGGCCCCCACCCCAAAAGAAGGGAAATCATACTG
>JZLH01S0176118.1:45245-55807 GCA_001188425.1 Eucidaris tribuloides | reverse complement strand
TCGTTACCTCGATAACTTGAGAGCCCCCAATCGGATTTTGATGTAACTAGGACCAAGTATGTACTATGAGCCACCAATGAACTGATTAGATTTTGGAGCTGAAAGGTCAAAGGTCAAAGGTCACCGGGCCTTAAATATGTCTGATTTGGGCTCGTTACCGCGATAACTTGAGAGTGGCTGGTCAGATTGTGATGTAACTTGGGTGAAGTATGTATTATGAGGCACCAATGAACTGATTAGATTTTGGGGCTGAAAGGTCAAAGGTCACCCCGGCCTTAAAATTCTGATTTGGCTCGTTACCAGCGTAACTGAGAACCCGCCATCATTTTGAGTAACTAGGACTCAATATGGTACTATGACCACAATGAAACTGATAGATTAGTGAAATGGTCAAAGGTCAAAGTCACCGCCATTAAATATGCTGATTGGCTCGTTACCTTCGCGATAACTTGAAGTGCGTCGATTGTGATTAACTTGGTGAAGTATGTATTATGAGGCAACCAATGAACTGATGAATTTTGGGCTGAAAGTCAAAGTCAAAGGTCACTGTCCTTAAATATTCTATTGGGCCGTTACCGTGATACTTGAGAACCGACCGATTCGGATTGTGATGTAAACTAGGACCAAGATACTAATAGCCACAATAACGATTAGATTTGGATTACAAAGGTCAAAGATCAGAGTCACCGGTCCTAAATATGTATATTTGGCCGTTACCTGGCTTGGTCTATAGAACTAGAGCGGCTGTTGTGGGTATTGCATGTAACTTGGTGAAGTATGTTACTATGAGGGTGCCACCGAATGAACTTAAGATTTGGAGCTGAAAGTCAAGTCAGAGGTCACCTTGGGGCCTAAATAGGCGATTTGGGGCTCGTACCTGGTGGGTTTTGCGATAATTGAAGTGGCTGTCAGATTGTGATGTAACTTGGGTGAATATTATTAATGAAGCACCAATAAACTGATTAATTTGGGCTGAAAGGTCCAAAGGTCAAAGGTCACCGCCTTAAATATTCTGATTTGGACCCGTACCGTGATAACTTCAGAACCCCCATCGATTTTTGATGTAACTAGGACCAATATGTACTTGAATGAGCCACCCAATGAACTATAGATTTGGAGTCTAAAGGTCCAAAGTCAAGTCACCGGCCTTAAATATTATGAGTTGGCTCGTACGCTGCGAAACTGACAGCGCTGTCGCGATTGTCATGAATTGGGAAAGTAGTATTATGAGGCACCAATGAAACTGATTAGGATTTTGGGCTGAAAGTCAAAGGCAAAGTCACCGCGCTTTTAAATATGTCTATTGGCTCGTTACCGCGATAACTTCGAGAACCCCCATTTCGTAATTTTTAATGTAATAGGAACCAAGTATGTACTATGAGCCACCATCGACTGATTAGATTTGGAGTGAAAGGTCAAAGCAACAGCACCGGCCTTAAATAGCTTTTGGGCTCGTTACGCGATAACTTGAGAGTGGCCTGGTCGATTGTGATGTTAACATGGTGAAGTAGTATATGAGGCCAAATGAAACTGAAGATTTGGGCCGAAAGGTCAAAGGTCAAAGTCACTGGCCTTAAATAGTCGATTTGGCTCGTACTTCGTGATAACTGAGAACCCCGATCGATTTTTATGTAAACTAAGGACCAAGTAGTACTAGACCACCAATGAAAGCTGATTAATTGGAGCCAAAGGTCAAAGTCAGAGTCAACCGGCCTTAAATATGTATGAATTTGGGCTCGTTTACCTGCGATACTTGAGACGCTGTCGGATTGTCCATAGTAACTTGGTGAATATGTACTAAGAGCCACCATTGAACAGATTAGATTTGGAGAGCTGAAAGTCAAAGGTCAAAGGTCACCGGGCCTTAAAAAATATGTCTGATTTGGCTCGTTACCGCATAACTTAAGAGTGCTGGTCAGATGGAAATGTAAACTTGGTGAAGTATTATTATAGGCACCAATAGAACTGATTATATTTTGGGGATGAAAGGTCAAAAGGTCAAAGTCACCGCCTTAAATATGTCGATTTGGGCTCGTTACCGTGAATAACTGAGAACCCGACGACGGATTTTGATGTAACTAGACCGAAGTATCGTACTAATTACCACCATAACATGATTGATTTTGGAGCTCAACAGTCAATAGTCAGATGTCACCTGGGGGCCTTAAATATGATATTTGCTTCGTTACCCGCGATAACTTGAGAGGCGCTGGTCGTATTGTCATTGTAAACTTGGGTGTAAGTATGTACTATGATCCACCAATAACTGATTAATTATTGGACTGAAAGGCAAAGTCAAAGGTCACCCGGCCTTAAATATCTGATTTGGCTCGTTACCCGCGATAACTTGAAGTGCTGCGGCTTGTGATGTAACTTGGGTGAAGTATGTATAGGAGCACCATGAACTGATTAGATTTGTGGCTAAAGTCAAAGCTAAAGTCACCGGGCCTTAAAAATAGTCTGATTTGGCTCGTTACCTGATAAAACTTGAGAACCCCCGAATCGATTGATACGTAACAGGACCACCAAGTAGTACTATGACCACCAAGAACTGATTAGACTTTGGAGCTGAAAGTAAAGGTCAGAGGTCAACCGGCCTTAAATATTATATTGCTCTCGTTACCAGCAATAACTGAAAGCGGCTGTCGAATAGTCATGTAGACCTTGGTATAATGTATAATGAGCACGCAAATGAACGATAGATTTTGGGCTGAAGGTCCAAAGTCAAAGGTCACCGGCCTTAAATAGCTGATTTGGCTCGTACCGGCGATAACTGAGAGCGCATAGTCGGAATTTGATGAAACTGGTAATATTATTATAAGCACCAATAAACTGATTAGATTTGAGCTTAGAAAGGTTCAAAGTCACCGAGCCTAAAATATGTTTATTTGGGCTCGTTACCATATAACTGAGACAGGCCTGTCAATTTTATGTTATTTGGGTGAAGTATGTATTCATGAGGCACCATAAAAATGATTAGAATTTGTTGGATCTAAGTCAAAAGTCACCGGGCCTAATATGTCCTGATTTGGTGCTCATGAACTGATAACTTGGAGTATGACTTTTCCGATTTGATGTAACTTGGGAGAAGTATCTTGTATAAGGCACCAAATTTACTGATTCGATTTGGAGTTGAAAGGTCAGAGTCAAAGGTCACAAGGCCTCCTGTCCCGAATTGAGCTCACTGTCTGCAATAATTTAAGAACTAGCTGGAATTGGAATTTACTGTAACTGTCAATGTCACATGGCTTATGCTTATTCATTCTAATGGTCTTGAGGCTACCATGGTAACTGAAGCGTTCAAATACATCAGTGGATGGGACGCGGACGTGCGGAGGCATACCCATCGACTGCGCCGCAGTCGAACTGCTCTAGTTTCATACATGTTTCTATTAAAAAGAAACTCATTCAATTACATGAATGATTAAAAAAATGGTACTTCATGAAATTTATATTACGTAACATATGGGGAGCTGCTCGCATGTGACGTTAGAAAATTAAAAATTGGAACTACATAACTCTGTTATTCTTTGGTGGATTTCCGCCAATCTTTCAATAATGTGTTTCTCTCATTTTTCTGGTTTTATTAAAACTAACTTGATGTCAGGGTGAACTTTCCTTTTAAAAAGTGATACCATCCAATCATGTCCTTCCTTGCTGTATCTAGATATCAGAGAACTTCTACTTCGATATGATGACAGACAACATTAAGGCAATGGTCAAGGGTCACCTGGGGTATGCCGACGTGTCCAGTCTAGCCCGTTCGGCCATCTTTTCGCTGACATACCCATCCAATGACGTCTACATCGTCATCAAGCTGGAGAAGGTCCTGCAGCAGGGAGACATCGGAGAGTGTGCCGAACCCTACATCAAGGAAGTGGATAATGCAAAGGTATGCGCGTAATAGTTGTCAATTCAGGTTTAAGTTTCACAAAATTTAATACTGGGGAATCTGCTCAGTTGGTAGAGCATCCGCCATTCAACCAGGAGATTGTGAGTTTGACTTGCTGTGGGTTTCCTGCCTCTAGCCTGTTGCTCAGATATCTTAATGGGGTAGGGATGCTAAATGCATGGGACTACCTGAGGAGTAACCCCCACTGTAGTCGAACTGCCTTGTGCAGCCAGTGGCCTAGGGTTACAAAACAGAGGTAGGCACCACCCGACACGCTACTGTATGAACAGGACCAAATCATGTATTTAACTTAAACTTATCAGACAATGGATTCTGTGATAATTCCACAATTGTCCAAGTAAACAAAGAGAATAAATGTTATACAAAAAGTTTGTATAACCCTACCCCGATACTCCTCTTATAGGGTCGTAATCCACAATTGATGAAGAGAATCATGAAAACAAGGGTGTGGAGTATGCCTCAATCTGGTTCAGAACCTGGACCATGAAGACAGAAGATGTCAAAAGACTGGACAGTTTCAAAATGTGGGTTTGGAGACGGATGGAGAAGATACGATGGACTGAAATAGTTAGTAGAGTTAGAGTCAGGGTTCCTAGCCAACCTGGGAATAAGGGAAAACCTGGAAAATGACTTCACGTTTTTCAGGTCAGGGAATTGAGTAAAACTCCCTCAAATCAGGGAAAAATCAGGGAATTTTGTTTGCTAGTAGTCTACTTTCCAGCCATGGACAAGGGGCGAGAAAAAGATAGGTGAAGCAAGAAATTGGTCAAAATGATGTTGATCCTAGATTTTTATCCCCTCGCCCGACGAAGTCGGGAGGGGATATAGAAACGCCACCGTCCGTCCGTCCGAAGCACTGGTTTCCGTTCAATAACTTTAGTAATGTTTGATGGATTTTCATGAGATTCGGTATGGAGGTACATGATATCAAAATACAGCCGAAGATCGGTTTCGGAGGTTGTAGCTCAAAGGTCAAAGGTCATAGCTCATTAAATGTGAAAACTGGTTTCTGTTCGATAACTTTACTAATAATTGACGGATTTTGATGAGATTTGGTATGAAGATGATATCAAAATACAGCCCAAGTTCGATTTTGGAGTGTGTAGGCCAAAGGGCAAAGGTCATAGCTCAATAAATGCAAGAACAGGTTAATCTAAATGTCTGGAAGCCAGACTAGGGCATATGTAGCTTTGCCCATAAACTGTTTAATATTAATGCAAACTCTTTGCCTACTATTCTGACAAAGGTTGCTCTTAACAACCTGACAGCTTGCTGGAGGCTTGCCAGACATATCAACAACTAATGTATGCAATTTGCATTTTTTGGTATTGAAAATTTATTCATAAGAACAGGTGAGAAAAATAACTCTGCACTAGGTTTCAGAAGAGAAAACATCCATAAATTTGAATATATTATCAAATGGTCTATTGCATATTCATATTTGGGTTGAAAATGGGTACAGTCAGTTCTAAAAAGAGTTATTTTGAAAAAAGTATGTAGGCAACTATATCAGAAATCGAATCACTTATGGGGAAATATAAGGGGCATAATTGATTTGATTATTAGGCCTGTAGTGTAACTTGATTGGTTTTCCCAAAATATTTTTTTTGTGTGAAATATCCTGATGTTTTACACACTTATCAAAATTAAGGGGTAAGGGTATTTTTTTGCATAATTCTCCTGTTTATTTATTTGTAAGGAAAATACAATTATAATAAGCTTATAGCTAAATAAATACTTCAAAAAATAAGGGAAAATTCAGCCCTCTAGCTTCTTCATATCAGATTTTATAGTGGACCAAAATATGTACATGTATCACTCTGAAAAGGGGTTATTTTGGGGTATCGTTTGTCAAAGAGCAATTTCTATGGGTTTCCACATGTAAAGTCTGCAGTAAACTGAAGCAAATACAGTTTCACTTGAAAGACTTTTATGACATATTGAATTTGAAAAAAAAACAAGGGATATATTCTAATTTTGTGGATACTACAAACATTTCAAAGTAGGTGGAGAAAATTTTTGTCACCCCAAAACAGCTATTTTTTGGCAAAAAATGTGCAAAAATTTGATTTTTTTTTTCAAAAACTGTGAAATATACAGGGTTCTAGGTTGCAAAAACTGAAAATAAAAATACTTTTACCCTAGAAAATACCTACAATTCATTGATGAAAAGGTAATTTTCCCCACTTAATATGTTAACAGACATTTGTCAGTGTAATGGTAGTCAAATCTTGATCTTGTCGTACATATTATCAAAATACAATTTGATTTTGGATTACGCACACTTATGTCAAAGGTCAAAGGTCATAGCTCATTAAATATGTAAGAATAGCTAATTACAAGTTCCTGTCCAATGACTTTAGTAATGTTAGACAGATTTTGATCTTCAAGTATGTATGCCAAAGGGCAAAGTTCACACTTCATTAAATATGCATATGTATGCTATTTGTACCCGGCGAGGGGATGCTACGCCTTGCGTTGTCCTTGTTCAACTTCCATCGTGGAATAATCAGGGAATTTTGTTTCCATAAAATGTTAGGAACCCTGTAGAGTAACAAACTTATAATTTTAACTGCTACCAGTGATAATAAATAGATAATGATAATTAAAACAATGGTATTAGTTGAAATAAGCAAATACAAACTTGATATTTTTTTTGTTTTCAGCACCTGGATAAGATCAAAGCTAATGCCCAATACTACTGTGAGAAACTGGGAGCCTACAGGATGCCCATAGCATGGACAGCAGTACACCTCATGAATATCATCAATGGGGCAAGCAGTCTGGACAGAAATGCAGAGACAGATGCTGGTACGTATTTATGTATATAGTTCGGCCTCGGTTATACAGCCATCATTTAACCAAATCTCTCTATTATCTGGACAGTGGACTCACCCGTCATTACCTGTAATTGGTACACCTTTATCAGAAGTGTACACAGACACCTGCTGGACATAAGGGAACAATAAACAAAGTGTCACTTGTGTGTGGTCTGTTGCAATTTGCACATGGTGTGTGGGTTGTGTATACTATAACTTATGACATGTATTACCTCCCCCTATAATTTGTACATTTTCTCTCTTATCCGGCCATATCACTTATCCAGATAGCTGCTGGTCCCAATGTGGCTGGTTGATCGAGATTGAACTGTAATAATGGAGGTGGATACAAGAGAATATTGTACAGCCTGTGACAAATATTGGAAATGTGCGCAGATAAATTGGACATTTTCATAAGAGGTTCAATATTTTTTGTGTTCGCCAAAAATAAGGCATGCAATGTTACTATTAATATCTGAATCAACAAGAGTATTGTCAAAATTAAAATTTAACAGAATCCTGTATAAATCATTGAGTCTCTGAATGGAGGCCACCAATTTTATTTTACATGAGACAGCATGTTTCTCTTATCCAACAGAATTTACCCCTTGCACACGAATGTTGCGATTTTGCACATTCTTACAATTAAATCCTACAATCGTAATAATTAGTTTTCTCTATTACGTTTGTACTAGAAAAGCTAACAAATCTTCATAAAGCTTAAGCAACATCCAAAGAATATTTACCAGTATCAATGTTACAATAAGGAAAGCAAGAAAACTATACAGAAGTAACAGTATAGTTTAATTCTTGAAAAAACGGTTAATTTTATGAATCATTCGTTTAGAAAACTGGATCAACTTGTTACCCATAGGCCAAAGCGAAAGTTCCAGGATGCATCCAATATCTTGCCTAAATATACAATATTTTCTAGTATCTCCACACATCCCACCACAGCACGTAATTATAATAATAATGATTCATTTTTCTATAGCACTTTTCAGAAATGCAGGCCCTCCCAAAGTGCTTTACAATGTACAGTGTTTACAATCAGTCAATGAAAATATTTATTAAATAGATAAGTTTTTAGTGCTTTCTTAAAAACTTCCACATCAGTCATAGTGCGTAGTGACATTAGGAGAGCGTCCCAGAGTTTTGGACCACCACAAGCAAATGCCCTGTCACCGTAGGTTTTTATTTCCATGTTCTCTATAATATAATTTTATATGGTAACATATTTCTTTGCATGCGGGATACGTGATAATAACTGAGCACAGTTGCTGGTTGAAAAGCAAATAGCATATAAGATTCTTGTAACCACTTTCTGGACATTGAAGTTTTCTTCCCTCTGTACATCAGCTCTCTCTTGAAAATGTACAAACCACTTTGGTTTGTGTTCATGCAGTCACCTTTCCTTAGTTATCCCCAAATCAAATTGAACATGGGGTGATGGAAAATTTGCATCAGCAGCTCCTTGTCTGTGGAATAGATTTCCCACATCAATTTAGATGTCTGAGACTGTTGACAAATTTAAGAATGATCTGAAGACACATCTGATGAAAGACTTATTTTATACAACAAGAACACTAACTGTGAGCGCCTTGAGCATCCTGTGGATAGATATGTTTGTGCATTATAAATCTCTTTATTTTACCCCCACCAAACAAAGTTTGAAGGGAGTATATAGGAATCAGCGTACCGTTGAGCTGGCAGGCAGGTGGGTGGGTGTTCGGTTTGTTGTAATATCAATGCTCATGAAATCTGGCACATACTTTGGTTTTTTGGTGAAGATGTGCAAGACTTATTTTTTTAGTACGGTGGAAACTGTGTTGCCATGGTAACAGCATATTTGGCAATAAGTCAGGGATGTGATGAGGTGGGGGTATTAATCACCTTCAGTGATATTTCTAGTTATTATCATTATTACATTAAATTGACAGGGACAGCCCAACCTTCAGGCCAGCACTTATCTGCAAACCTCGTAACGGGCCGAAATCTTGACTGTATGTTCTTTCTTTTTCAATCATTTTTACCTAACATTATAAACAAAGTGGTAGGATTTCTGCTTTATTCCATTTCATTTAATTTTGTTAATGCCGCAGCCTTGAACTTTGGCCTTTAAAGCTTTAACACATTTATTGACTAGAGTTGAAATGATGCTGGATTCAGACTCAGATTAATTTGTTTATTGTAATGCAAGGCATAATAAATCAATTTAGTTTGATAATCAAAAATTACATGTCAACATTAAACATAGTACGCTATAAAGACAAAAATAATTGCACAGATATTATCATAACAAATGAGAACTTTGACACATTTAAAGATTGGGTTCAGGCTTTGCGAGACCACCACTTCCCTTCATATCATTACCAAATGGTTGTTAAGCTCTTGTAATGAATCTAGGAAATTAGTTATTATTTGTTATTAGTTTATTTTTTTTTATTAGTTTTTCCTTTTGCATGAATTGCTGTGATAGCTTTGTCTGCGCATGTGCAACTTGCAACTACTAACTGGCGTATAGTCCACATTATGATTCTGTTGGTCGTTTACTTCTGATACTGATGAATCTGACAAAACTATCCTATCTCAGATTAAGACGAAGTGTGGATGAAACAAAGAATAACAGTAATTGTAAATTTTACCTGCAATCTTTAAGGATAATAATAATAAAGTCACTTATATAACATATGATATTCAATACAATCTCTATGCACCTAACAAAACAAGGTTAGATGCCATAAACTAACTTGAATTTAACATAAAAATAACAACTAAACGTAACTAGTTAACAAGAGAAAAGATACGTTGAGGAAGGTGGGAGTACATGTGTTGGCCCCAAGTTGACTTGGTAAATAGTTCCAGAGCACGGGTACTGGTGACTGAAAAACCTGATCATCATATGAACATATTTTGGTTGTTGGGATAATATATAAATTCTGGCTTTGAGATCAAAGATTTCTTAGTGGAACATATTCAACAATCATGTCAGTCAAGTATGTTGGGGACTTATTAACCAGTGTTTTGTGCCACAATGCTAGAATCTTAACCCGTTGGAGACGATTTGATTTCGATATAACACACATTCTCCACATACCACAGCACGAGATATCTCGTACTTAGTCTCCAACGGGTTAACCATGATTTTCTTATCTACAAGCAACCAATGCTGGTGCAAGAACAAGGACATTATGAATGCAATAATATGCCAATGATAACAGGGATGTTTTGCATGCATTTCTAGTCTGGCCATACAAATTTGAACTGTTTAGAATTTTCTTGTATCTTTCTCAAGCAAGCCAAATAAAATTGAATTTTTCGATCAATCCATCTTCACTAAACCTCCGCTCCACAGATAAGCGCACCAACAGTCTGGAGATTGGCCGCAAGAAGAGCAACGTGACGGAGCCCAGCCAGTTCGGCTCCCTTCCCCGAAAGGGCGACCTGGGCAGCTCCTCCTCCCTGAAGAGGAACGGTTCTGAGAGGCGCAGCTTCTACAAGGTGGAAGACGACATCAGCAACTTGGAGACCTTCCATCCGGTCACTATCACCGTGGCCAGCTTCTTCAAACAGGTGAGTGTGGATGAAAGTCTTGAAAATGATCCTTTACTGATTGACCCAGCTGTTTGAAAAGAAAAGTTTCTTAAAGTGTACCAATACCCTGGATAAGTTGTTTGCTACATATGTAGAATATATTTGTGGCATGCTCTCTGCAAAGTATTAGCACTTATGATCACTCCTTTTTATGCCTCCGCAACGAAGTTGCCGGAGGCATCATGTTTTCGGGTTGTCCGTCCGTGCGTCCGTGCGTCCGTCCGTCCGTCCGTCCG
>JZLH01S0176118.1:26968-44468 GCA_001188425.1 Eucidaris tribuloides | reverse complement strand
CCTGTCCGAATAAAGTCATTGTCGCGATAATTTAAGAACTGCTTGAATTGGAATTTACTGTAATTTGGTCAAGGGTCACATGGGCTTATGCTTATTCATCTAATTGGTCTTGCTACCATGGTAACTTGAAGCTTTTCAAATTACATCAGTTGGATGGGACTGCGGACTGCGGAGGCATACCCATCGACTGCGTGCAGTTGAACTGCTCTAGTTTATCTATTGGGGTTTGAATGTAAATTTCAAACAGTAAGTTAAAATGAAAAAGACTTGAAACAGACTAGTCAGTCAACCGATTCTATCAAGTGATTGATCGCAATATCAATAATTTGTCTGCATACGTCTTGATCATTAATACGGTATACCAAGTGTATCAATCAATATTGATACTGAACTTTGATAGTTAAGCAAAAACGTATGTGTATAGCCAGAACGCACACACATAGAAATTGGTGCTTTCGGAGCAGATCTAAACGCGTGGAGCACAAGTGCCGGAATATTGTACATCTTATGATCTGATTTATCAAACTAGGGATTACTTCACGGGCTTAGACTACTGAATTGCGGTTATTTGTAGTGTATTCTACTTGTACATAAATTTGATTTTTAGGGTGTTGGTACACTAGCTAGCTTTAATGTGGGACTGTCAAATAATGCTCAACATGTTAATTGGCATGCATGTTATTTTAGCTGACATAACTCCCCAGAATGTGTCAGGTTTGACAATACAATGTCAATGCATTTACAACCCCCCCCCCCCTCCTCTTGAATTCTGTCATATCACATCCTAATTCACTTTCTGTCTCATTGCAGGAAGGAGATAAGCTGAGTGACGTTGATCTCTACAAATTCCTGGCTGATTTGAAGCGACCAACAACAGTGCTGAAGAGACTAAAATGCATCCGTGGTAAGCAGTTAGTGACATTTCTTTTGTAGCATAGCTGTTTGAAATTGACACAACAGTCTTAACCCATTGAATATGGTTTGATTGTGCTTCAACATGGATTTTCCATAGATCTTGTCTTGTCTAGATCTTGTGTCTACTCTTCAACAGGATAAAGTTGCTCAATGCAGTACTGTTCAAAAAGGCTTAACATGTTGAGAGTTAAACATTCTGCAACAAATCGTAAATCTTATGCCTCCTATATCACCTTGCTACAGGTTGCTTGAAGCTGGACATCTCTCCCATGATAGACCACCCAGCCTACTGTTTGACCCCTGACCTGTATCAAGTGAAACCATTCCCAGATAACAGAACCAGACCAACAAAAGAGATACAGGAGTTCCCGGCAAGGGAGGTCTACGTCCCTCATAGTGTGTACAGGTAAGACAAGCAAAAAAATAATAATAATAATTTTATTCTTTTAATAATATGTCATGTGTGAATGATTTATTTGGAACCAAACTGTTTCTTTATTTATATATTTCTTCTCTTTCTTTTACGATAGTATTTATTGAATGTTTTATTATTTAGTTATTATTTTGTTATATTTGTCTATTGTATTTAATAATTATTCATCTCCAGTAAGGTATTAGTTAATCAAAAATAGATCATGATGAATCAGGGATATACAATACTTTGATAACTAACATTTCAAAGTGATATTGAATGTGAATGTTCCGTACACATCATGAAGTGATTTCTGTTTGATAATTACCTACAATATGGCACCAATAAAAGTATCTGAATCATTATCTTTCTTCTTGTAATTTCCATGCAAATAAATGGTATAATTATATTGATAATATATCATGCATTTCTATCTTGCTTTCTTACATTTATGACGACTTTGACGCTTTGGTTTGTGGGTAATGATCAGCGTGTTATTAGAAACTGCGATGTTGTACAGTTATGGTCATAACCTTTTCAAGAATTCTTACTTTCTCTAGAATTCAAATTCTTATCAAACGCTTTCGACTTATTCTTGCGTTCCAATGTGTCTTTATTTTACGAAAAATATAATTCAAATTATAGCGATTTCAGTGACGTTTGTCTTTGATTAAGGGTAGAGATCTGATTGTCTTCTTTGGCAAATGGGCTGCACTGTCATTACGCCCATTAGGTTACATGTGGCAAGCTGGCGCATTTCAGTACACAAAGTTGAATTACAGCATGTCTCTCTTTTTTATTTTTTACAGAAACTTGATTTATGTGATCCGCGTTTCCTCTGAACTTCTCAAAATCGCGGTGGGTCAGCACGAAATATAGCAGTCAAAGTCAGTTCCTATCTGGGGATGACTTCGGGAGTGACCTGGAGGTAAGAATTACTCTCTTCTTTCCTCCTCTCTCGTTGTTGTTTTTTCTTTTTTTTCTTTTTTTTTTTTTTTTTTTTTTTTTTTTTTTTTTTTTTTTTTTTTTTTTTTCTTGAGAGAGATAATTCTTACGCTCCAGGTCACTCCGAAGTCATACCCCAGATAGGAATGGACTTTGACTGCTATATTTCGTGCTGACCCACCGCGATTGGAAGTTCAGAGAACTCGCGGATCACATAAATCAAGTTTTCTGTTAAAAAATAAAAAGAGAGACATGCTCTGTATTCACACTTTGGTACTGACAGTGCCCGCTTGCCCACATGTTAACCTCAATGGGGTAATGACGTGCTACCGCATTTTGCCAAGAAGAGCAAGGTCAGATTCCTACCTCTTATGTTCAAAGACAAACGTTCACTGAATCGCTATATTTGAATTATATTTTTCAGTAAAATAAAGACACATTGAACCAAGAAATAAGTCGAAAGCGTCTTGATAAGAATTTGAATTCTAGAGAAAGTAATAGATTCTTGAAAGGTATACACATAACTGTACAACAATCCAGTTTCTAATTAACACGCCTGGATCTTAGCCAACAACCAAAGCGTCAAAGTCGGTCATAAATTTAAGAAAGCAATGATAGAAACTGCAGATTATTATCAATAATATATACCATTTATTTTGCATGGAAATTAACAGAAGAAGATAATGATTCAGATACTTTTATTGGTGCCATATTGTAGGTAATTATCAAACAGAAATCACTTCATGATTGTACGGAACATTCACATTCAATATCACTTTGAAATGTTAGTTATCAAAGTATTGTATATCCCTGATTCATCATGATCTATTTTTGATTAACTAATACCTTACTGGAGATGAATAATATTAAATACAATAGACAAATATAACAAATAATAACTAAATAATAACACATTCAATAAATACTATCGTAAAAGAAAGAGAAAGAATAATATAAATAAAGAAACAGTTTGGTTCCAAATAAATCATTCACACATGACATATTATTTAAAGAATAAATTATTATTATTATTTTTTTTGCTTGTCTTACCTGTACACACTATGAGGGACGTAGACCTCCCTTGCCGGAACTCCTGTATCTCTTTGTTGGTCTGGTTCTGTTATCTGGGAATGCGTTTCACTTGATAGCAGGTCAGGGGTCAAACAGAATAGGCTGGGTGGTCTATCATGGGAGAGATGTCCAGCTTCAAGCAACCTGTAGCAAGGTGATATAGGAGGCATAAGATTTACGATTTGTTGCGAATGTTTAACTCTCAACATGTTAAGCTTTTGAACAGTACGTGCATTGAGCAACTTTATCCTGTTGAAGAGTAGAGCAACAAGATCTAGACAAGACAAGATCTATGGAAAATCCATGTTGAAGCACAATCAAACCATATTCATGGTTAAGACTGTTGTGTCAATTTCAAACAGCTATGCTACAAAAGAAATGTCACTAACTGCTTTACCACGGATGCATTTATAGTCTCTTCAGCGCAACTGTGTTGTGGCGTTCAATCAGCCACGCGAATTTTGTAGAGATCAACGTCAACTCAGTCTTATCTCCTTCCTGCAATGAGTACAGAAAGTGAATTAGGAATGTGATATGACAGAATTCAAGAGAGGGGGGGGGGGGTTTGTAAATGCGAATTGACATTGTATTGTCAAACCTGACACATTCTGGGCGGAGTTATGTCAGCTAAAATAACATGCATGCCAATTAACATGTTGAGCATTATTTGACAGTCCCACATTAAAGTCTAGCTAGTGTACCAACACCCTAAAAATCAAATTTATTGTACAAGATAGATAACACTACAAATAACCGGCAATTCAGTAGTCTAAGCCCGTGAGTAATCCTAGTTTGATAAATCAGATCATAAGTGTACAATATTCCGGCCACTTGGCTCCACGGCGTTTAGATCTGCTCCGAAAGCCACACAATTTCTAGTGTGTGCGTTCTGGCTATACACATACGTTTTTGCTTAACTATCAAAGTTCAAGTATTCAATATTGATGATACACTATGGTATACCGTATTAATGATCAGACGTATGCAGCAAATTATTGATATTGGCGAATTCAATCACTTGATAGAATCGGTTGACTGACTAGTCTGTTATCAAGTCTTTTTCATTTAACTTACTGTTTGAAATTTACATTCAAGACCCCAATAGATAACTAGAGCAGCATTCAACTGCACGCAGTCGATGGGTATGCCTCCGCAGTGCCGCAGTCCATCCAACTGATGTAATTTGATAAAGCTGTCAATTACCATGCGTAGCCAAGACAATTAGGATGAATAAGCATAAGCCAGCATGTACCCTTGATCAAATTTACAGTAAATTCCATATTCAATGCAGCTTCTTAAATTATCGCGACAATGACTTTACTCTCGACAGGAGGCCTGTGACCTTTTGACCTCTTGACCTTTCAACTCAAAATCGAATCAGTAATTGGTGCCTTATACGATACTTCTCCCAAGTGTAGCATCAAATCGGAAAGTCATACTCAAGTTATTTAGCATCATGAGCGCAAATCAGACATATTTAAGGCCCGTTGACCTTTTGAGCTCCAAATCTAATCAGTTTATTGGTGGCCTCTAAATAATACTTCACGCCAAATAACTAAATCTGACAGGCCCGTTCTCAAGTTATCATGGTAACGAGCCAAATCAACATATTTTTAGCTCGCGTGACCTTTGACCTTTCAAGCTCCAAAATCTAATAGTTATTATTAGTGCCTTATAATAAATACTGTCACCAAGTTTCATCACAACTCCGAGAGCCGCTCTCAAGTTATCGCAGTTAACGAGCCCAAATCAGAATATTTAAGGCCGCGGTGACCTTTGACCACTTTGACTTTCACGCCCCAAAATTCTAATAGAGTTCATTTGGGTGCCTCTTATACATACTTCACAAGTTACATGACAATCCGACCACGCCACTCTCAAGTTATCGCAGGTAATAACGAGCCCAACTTCAAACTTTTTAAGCCCGGTGACCTTTGACCTTTGACCTTTCATGCTCCAAATCTATGCAGTTCTTGGTGGCTCTAGTACATACTTGGTCCTGTTACATCAAAGATGCGATTGGGGGTTCTCAAGCTTACGCGGTAACGAGCCCAAATCAGACAATTTAAGGCCCGGTGACCTTTGAACCTTTCGACCGTTGCCTTTCAGCCCCAAACATCTAATCATTCATTGATGCTCATAATACATACTTCACCTAATAGTTACATGACAATTCTGACCAGTCCGTGTCAACGTTATCGCGTAACCGCGGACGCAAATCAGACATATTTAAGGCCGCGGTGACCTTTGGACCTTTGAGTCCGAAATCTAAATCAGTTCATTGTGGCTCATAGTACATACGTTGGTTCCTATTACATCAAAATCCGATCGGGGGTTCTCAAGTTTTATCGCGGTAACGGAGATTCCGGTAACGGACGGACGGGACGGACAGGACGGCACGGAGCAACGACGGACATACCCGAAAACATGATGCCCCGGCAACTTCGCTTTGCGGAGGCATAAAAAGAAGTGATCAATAAGTGCTAATACTTTCGCAGAGAAGCATGCCAAAATAATTTAGCATATGTAGCAACACTTATCGCAGGGTATTGGTACACTTTAAGAAACTTTTCTTTTCAAACAGCTGGTCAATCGTAAAGATCATTTTCAAGACTTTCATCCAGCACTCACCTGTTTGAAGAAGCTGGCACGGTGGGGGATAGTGACGGATGGAAGGTCTCCAAGTTGCTGATTCGTCTTCCACCTTGTAGAAGCTGCGCCTTCTCAGAACCGTTCCTCTTCAGGGAGGAGGAGCTTGCCCAGGTCGCCCTTTCGGGAAGGGAGCCGAACTTGGCTGCGGTCCGTCACGTTGCTCTTCTTGCGGCCAATCTCCAGAGCTGTTGGGGCGCTTATCTGTGGAGCGGAGGTTTAGTGAAGATGGATTTGATCGAAAAATTCATTTAATTTGGCTTGGCTTTGAGAAAGATACAGAAAATTCTAAACAGTTCAAAATTTGTATGGCCAGACTAGAAATGGCATTGCAAAACATCGCCTGTTATACATTGGATATTATTGATTCATAATGTCCTTGTTCTTGCCACCAGCATTGGTTGCTTTGTAGATAAGAAAATCATGCGTAACCCGTTGGAGACTAAGTACGAGATATTCTGTGCTGTGGGTATGATGGAGATGTGTGTTATATCGAAATCAAATCGTCTCCAACGGGTTAAGATTTCTAGCATTGTGGCAGCAAAACACGTGTTAATAAGTCCCAACATACTTGAACTTGACTGATTGTTGAATTATGTTCCACTAAGCAAATCTTTGATCTTCAAGCCAGAATTTTATATATTATCCACAACTCAAAATATGTTCATATGATGATCAGGTTTTCAGTCACCAGTACCCGTGCTCTGAACTATTACCAGTCAACTTGGGTGCCAACACATGTACTCCCACCTTCCTCAACGTCTCTTTTCTTTGTTAATAGTTCGGTTTAGTTGTTATTTTATGTTAAATTCAAGTTAGTTATGGCTATTTACCTTGTTTTGTTAGTGGCATAGAGATTGTATTAATTCATATGTTATATAAGTGACTTTATTATTTTAATCCATAAAGATTGCAGGCTAAAATTTTACAATTACTGTTATTCTTTGTTCTCATCCACACTTCCGTCTTAATTGAGATAGGATGTTTTGTCCAGATTCATTCATATCAGAAGGAAACGACCACCAGAATCATGATATGTGGAGACTATACGCCAGTTAGTAGTTGGCCCAGTTGCACATGCGCAGACAAAGCTATCACAGCATTCCCATGCAAAAGGAAAAACTAATAAAAAAAATAAACTAATAACAATAATAACTAATTTCCTAGATTCATTTACAAGAGCTTTAACAACCATGTTGTATGATATGAAAGGAAGTGGTGTCTCAGCAAGGCCTGGAACCAATCTTTTTTTAAAAATGGCAAGTTTTCATTTGTTTATGATAATATCTGTGCAATTATTTTTGTCTTTATAGCGTACTATGCTTTATGTTGACATGTAATTTTTGATTATCAAACTAAAATTGATTTTATTATGCCGTTTGCATTACAATACAAACAAATTAATTGAGTCTGAATAGCCAGGCATCATTTCAACCTACGTAATAAATGTGTTAAAGCTGTTAAAGGCCTAAAGTTCAGGCTGCCGGCATAACAAATTAAATGAATGGAATAAAGCAAGGGAAATCCTACCACTTTGTTTATAAATGTGTAGGTAAAAATGATTGAAAAAGCAAAGAACATCAGTCAAGATTCGGCGTTACGAGGTTTGCCAGATAAGTGCTGGCCTGAAGTTTTGGCTGTCCTGCAATCTTAATGTAATAATGATAATAACTAGAAATATCACTGAAGGTGATTAATACCGCCACCTCACACATCCCTGTACTTATGCCAAATATGCTGTTAGTCCATGGCCACACAGTTTCCCGTACATAAAAAAATAAGTCTTGCCACATCTTCCCAAAAACAAAGTATGTGCCAGATTTCATGAGCATTGATATTACGAACAAACCGAACACGCCACCAACACTGCCTGCCAGCGCAACGGTACGCTGATTCCTAGTATACTCCTTAAACTTTGTTGGTGGGGGTAAAATAAAGAATTATAATGCCACAAAACATATCTATCCACAGGATGCTAAGGCGGCTCAGCACGTTTAGTGTTCTTGTTCGTATAAAATAAGTCTTTCATCAGATGGTGTCTCAGATCATTCTTAAATTTGTCAACAGTACTCGCAGTTCTAAATTGATGTGGAGAAATCTATTCCACAGACAAGGAGCTGCTGATGCAAATTTCCAATCCACCGATGTTCAATTGATTTGGGGATAACTAAGACGAAAGTGACTGCATGAACACAAACCAAAGTGGTTGTAACATTTTTCCAAGAGGAGCTGATGCTACAGTAGGGAAGAAAACTTCAAATGTTCCGAAAGTGGTTACAACAAAAAAAAAAAAAAAAAAATCTTATATGCTATTTGCTTTCAACGAGCAACTGTGCTCAGTTAATTATCACGTTATCCCGCATGCAAAGAAATATGTTACCATATAAAATTATATTATAGAAACATGGAAATAAAAAACCTACGGTGACAGGGCGATTGGCTGTGTGGTGGTCCAAAACTCTGGAACGCTCTCCTAACTGTCACTACGGCAACTATGAACTGATGTGGAAGTTTTTAAAGAAAGCCACTAAAAATCTTACTTTTAATAAATATTTTTATTGACTGATTGTAAACACCTGACATTGTAAAGCAGTTTGGAGCGCCTGCATTTCTGAAAAGTGCCTATAGAAAAATGATCATTATTATTATAATTAACGTGCTGTGGTGGCGATGTGGGAGATTACTAGAAATAATTGTATATTTAGGCAAGAATTGGCATGCCATCTGGAAACTTTCGCTTTGCCTATGGGAACAAAGTTGATCCGTTTTCTTAAACGACATGATTCATAAAAATTAACCGTTTTTGTCAAGAATTAAAGCTATACTGTTTACTTCTGTATAGTTTTCTTGCTTTCCTTATTGTAAACATTTGATACTGGTAATATTCTTTGGATGTTGCTTAAGCTTTATGAAAGATTTTGTTTAGCTTTCTAGTACAAACGTAATAGAGAAAACTAATTATAGCGATGGTAGGATTTAATTGTAAGAATGTGCAAAATCGGCAACATTCGTGTGCAAAGGGTAAAATTCTGTTGGATAAGAGAACATGCTTGCTCATGTTAAATAAAAATTGGTTCGGCCTCCATTCAGCAGACTCAATGATTTATTACAGGAATCGGTTTAAATTTAATTTTGACAATATCCTTGTTGATTCAGATTATTAATAGTAACTTGCATGCCTTTTTTGGCTGCGAACACAAAAGAATAATTGAACCTCTTTATGAAAATCCAGTTAGTTGCGCACATTTCCAATATTTGGTCCACGGTGCTACAATATTCTCTTGTATGCCACCTCCATTATTTACAGTTCAATTCGATGCAACAGCCACAATTGGACCAGCAGGCTATTCTGGATAGGTGATATGGCGCGGTATAAGAGAGAAAATGTACAACATTATACGGGGAGGTAATAGCATGTCATAAGTTATTAGTATATCACAACCCACACACCATGTGCAAATTGGCACAGAACAAACAAGTGATCACTTGTTTATTGTCCCTTATGTCAGCAGGTGTCTGTGTACACTTCTGATAAAGGTGTACAATTACGTAATGACGGCGTGAGTCCACTGTCCAGATAATAGAGAAGATTTGGTTAAATGATGGCTGATATAACGAGGGCCGAGACTATATACATAAATACGTACCTAGCAATCTGTCTCTGCATTTCTGTCCAGACTGCTTGCCCCATGCATGAATATTCATGAGGTGTACTGCTGTCCATTGCTATGGGGCATCCTGTAGGCGTCCCAGTTTCTCCAAGTAGTATTGGGCCTTAGCTTTGATCTTATCCAGGTGCTGAAAACAAAAAAAATATTCAAGTTTGTATTTGCCTTATTAATCTAATACCATTGTTTTTAATTATCATTTATCTATTTATTATAGCTGTAGGCAGTTTAAAATTAGTATAGTTTGTTACTCAGTCAGGGTTCGCTAAACATTTTATGCAAACAAAAATTCCTGAATTATTCCACGATGGAAGTTTGAAGCAAGGAGCAACGCAAGGCGTAGCATCCGTCGCCGGGTACATAATAGCATACATATGCATATTAATGAAGTGGTGAACTTTGCCCTTGGACATAATACTTGAAGATCAATCTGCTCTAACATTACTAAAGTCATTGGACAGGAACTTGTAATTAGCTATTCTTACATATTTAATGAGCTATGGCTTTGTTGAGCTTGTTGTGCGATCCAAATATTGTTTTGCATATATGTAGACAGATCTATTGACTTACCATTACACTGACAATGTCTGTTAACATATTAAGTGGGGAAAATTACCTTTCATCAATGAATTGTAGGTATTTTCTAGGGTAAAAGTATTTTTATTTTCAGTTTTTGCAACTAGATAACCTGTATATTCACAAGTTTTTGAAAAAAAAAATCAATCTTTTGCAACATTTTTTGCCACAAAATAGCTGTTTTTGGGGTGACAAAAATTTTCTCCACCTACTTTGAAATGTTTGTAGTCACAAAATTAGATATATCCCTTGTTTTTTTTTGCAAATTCAATATGTCATAAAAGTCTTTCAAGTGAAAGCTGTATTTGCTATGCAGTTTACGCAGACTTTACATGTGGAAGCGCCATAGAAATTGGCTCTTTGACAAACGTACCCCAAAATAACCCCTTTTCAGAGTGATAATACATGTAACATATTTTGGTCTCACTATAAAATCTGATATGAAGAAGCTAGAGGGCTGATTTTCCCTTATTATTTTGAAGTATTTAATTTAGCTATAAGCTTAATTATACTTGTATTTTCCTTAAAAATAAATAAACAGAGAATTATGCAAAAATACCTACCCTTAATTTGATAAGTGTGTATAAACATCAGGATATTTCACGACAAAAAAAATATTTTGCGAAAACCAATCAAGTTACACTACAGGCTAATAATCAAATGCAATATATGCCCGCTTGATATTTTCCCCATAAGTGATTCGATTTCTGATATGTTGCCTACATACTTTTTTCAAAAATATCTTTTAGAATGACTGTACCCATTTTCAAACCAAATATGAATATGACAATAGACATTTGATAACATATATTCAATATTATGGATGTTTTCTCTTCTGAACCTAGTGAAAGAGTATTTTTTCTCCCTGTTCTTATTAATATTTTCAATACCAAAAATGCGCAAATTGGCATACATTAGTTTTGATATGTCTGGCAAACCTCAGCCAAGCTGTCAGGTTGTTTAAGAGCACCTTTGTCAGAATAGTACGGCAAAGGTTTGCTATTAATATACAAGTTTATGGGCAAAGTCCTGACATACCCTTCTGGCTCCAGACATTTAGATTAACCTGTTTCTTGATTTATTGAGGGCTATTGCCTTTGCCGCTTTGGGCCTACACACACCAAATCGAATTGGGCTGTATTTTGGATATCATCTTTCATACCAAAATCTCATCAAAAATCGGTCATTATTATAAGTTATCGAACAGAAACCAGTTTTCACATTTAATGAGCTATGACGCTTTACCTTTGACACGAACCTCCGAAACCGATCTTCGGCTGTATTTTGATATCATGTACCTCCATACCGAATTCATGAAATCCATCAAACTATTACTACAAGTTATTGCAGAAGCGGAACCAGGGTGTTCGGACGGACGGACTGGTGGCGTTCTATATCCCCTCCCGACTTCGTCGGGCGAGGGGATAACAATCTAGGATTCAACAGCATTTTGACGGCAATTTCCTTGCTTTCACCTATCTTTTTCTCGCCCCCTTGTCCATGGCTGGAAAGTAGATACTAGCAAACAAATTCCGTGATTTTCCGCTGATTTGGAGGAGTTTTACTCAATTCCCTGACCTGGAAAAACGTGAAGTCATTTTCCAGGTTTTCCCTTATTCCCAGGTTGGCTAGGAACCGTCTGACTCTAACTCTCTAACTCATTTCAGTCATCGTTCTCTCATCCGTCTCCAAACCCAATTTGAAACTAGTGCAGTCTTTTGACATTTCTGTCTTCATGGTCCAGGTTCTGATACAGCAGCTTGAGGCATAACTCCACACCCTTTTCATGATTCTCTTCATCAATTGTGATTACGACCGCTGATAAGAGGAGTAATCGGGGTAGGGTTATACAACTCGTTTGTTTATAACATTTCTCTTTTGTTTACTTGGAAATGTGGAATTATCACAGAATCCATTGTCTGATAATTTAAGTTACATACATTTGATTTGGTCCTGTTCGTACACAGTGCGTGTCGGGTGGTGCCTACCGTTGTTTTGTACCTAGGCCATGGCGGCACCAAGGCAGTTGACTACAGTGGGGGTTACTCCTAGGTAGTCCCTATGCAATTTAGCATCCCTACCCCATTAAGATATCCTGAGCAACAGGTAGAGCAGGAACCCCAGCAAGTCAAACTCACAATCTCTGGTTGAATGCGGATGCTCTACCAACTGAGAGATCCCCAGTATTAAATTTTGTGAACTTAAACCTGAATTGACAACTATTACGCGCATACTTTTGCATTATCGCACTTCCTTGATGTAGGGTTCGGCACACTCTCGATGTCTCCCTGCTGCAGGACCTGTCTTCCAGCTTGATGACGATGTAGACGTCATTGGATGGGTATGTCAGCGAAAAGATGGCCGAACGGGGCTTGACTGGACACTCGCAATACCCAGGTGACGCTTGACCATTGCCTTAATGTTGTCTGTCATCCATATCGAAGTAGAAGTTCTCTGATATCTAGATACAGCAAGGGAAGGACAATGATTGGATTGGTATCACTTTTTAAAAGGAAAGTTCACCTGACATCAAGTTAAGTTTTATAAAACAGAAAAATGAGAGAAACACATTATTGAAAGATGGCGGAAATCCACCAAGAATAAACAGAGTTATGTGAGTATCCAATTTTAATTTTCTAACGTCGTACATGCGAGCAGTCCCCATATGTTACGTAAATATAAATTTCATGAAGTACCATTTTTTTAATCATTCATGTAATTGAATGCGTTTCTTTTTAATAGAAACATGTATGAAACTAGAGCAGTTCGGACTGCCGCAGTCGATGGGTATGCCTCCGCGTCCGCAGTCCATCCAACTGATGTAAATTTTGAAAAAGCTTCAAGTACCGATTGGTAGCAGACCAATTAGATGAATAAGCATAAGCCCATGTGACCCTTGACAAGTTTACAGTAAATTCCAATTCACAGCAGTTTCTTAAATTACGCGCGACATGTGAGCTCAATCGGACAGGAGGGCTTGTGACTTTGACCATCTGACCTTTCAACTCCAAAATCGAATCAGTAATTGGTGCCCTTATACAAGGAATACTTCTCCCAAGTTCATCAAAATCCAGGAAAAGTCCATACTCAGTTATCAAGTCATGAGCCCAATCAGAATATTACAGGCCCGGTGACCTTGACTCTTTTGAGCCTCCAAAATCTTAATCAGTTTATTGGCTGCTCATAATACATACTTCATCAAATAACATAAAAATGCTGACAGGCGTTCTCAGTTATTTGGTAACGGAGCCCAAATCAGACATATTTTAGGCTCGTGACCTTTGACCTTTCGCTCAAAATCTAATGCAGTTTTATGTGTGCGCTTATATAAATACTGATCACCCAAGTTTCATCACAATAGGCTGACTAGCCGCTCTCAAGTTATCGGCGTAACGAGCGCCAAATCAGACATATTTAATGGCCGCGGGTGACCTTTGACTTTGACCTTTCAGCCCCAAAATCTAATTCAGTCATTGTGTGGCCTATTATACATACTTCCGAACCAATACATGACAATCCGACCAGCCGCTCTCATTATCGCGGTAACGGAGCCCAAAAATCATCATATTTTAAGGCCGGTACTCTGACCTTTGACCTTCAGCTCGCAAAATCTAATCAGTTCATTGGTGGCTCATATTGTAGCATGACTTGGTTCCGCTAGGTTTTTTACACATAATCCGATCGGGGGTTCTCAATTATCACTGGAACGAGCGCCAATCAGACATATTAAGTGCCCGGCTTTGACCTTTGACCTTTGACACTTTCAGCCCAAAATCTATCAGTTCATTGGTGCCTCATCACTACTTTCACCCAAGTTACATCACAATCCGACCTAGCCACTCTCAAGTTTCGCGGGCGTAAGACCCAAATCAGACATATTTAGGCACGGGTGACCTTTGACCTTGACCTTTCGCTCCGAAAATCTAATCAGTTCATTGGTGCTCATAGTACAGATACTTCACCAAGTTACCATGAAATCCGACCAGCCGCTCTCAAGTTATCTGCGGTAACGAAGCCAAATCATACTATTAAGGCCGGTGACATCTGACCTTATGACGCTTTGAAGCTCCAGAAATCTAATCAGTTCATTGGTGGCTCATAGGTACTACTTGGTCCTAGTTACATCAAAATCGTATCTGGGGGTCTCAGTTATCACGGTAACGAGCCCAAATCAGGACTATAATTAAGCCCGGTTGACGCTTTGACCTTTGACTTTCAGCCCAAAATCTAATCAGTTCATTGGTGCCTCATAATACATACTTCACCCAACGTTACCATCACAATTCTGACCAGCACTTCAAGTTATCGCGGAACAGAGCCCAATCAGACATATTTAAGGCCTGGGTACTTTAGGACATTGACTTTCAGTCTCCCAAACAATCTAATACAGTTCATTTGGTGCGCTCATAGTACATACTTCACCGCACGTTATGACAATCCGACGCAGCCGCTCTTCAAGTTATCGCGGGTAACGAGCCAAATCAAATACATATTTAAGGCCCCGTGACAGCTCTGACCTTTTGACCTTTGAGCTCCCAAATCTAAGTCAGTTCATTGGTGGCTCATAGTACATTACTTTGGTCCTAGTTACATCAAAAATCCGATCGGGGGCTTCTCAAGTTATCAGCGGTAACGAGCCCAATCAGACATATTTAAGGCCCAGTGACCTTTACCTTTGACTCTTTCACCCAAAATCTAATCAGTTCATTTGTGCCTATACATACATACTTCACCAAGTTAGCATCAAATCCGACCAGCCACTCTCAAGTGTATCGCGGTAACGAGCCCAAATCAGACATATTTAAAGGCCCGGTGACCTTGACCTTTGACCTTTCAACTCCAAAATCTAATGCAGTCATTGGTTGGTCTCATAGTACATTATTGGTCTAGTTACATCAAAATCCGAATGGGGGTTCTCAAGTTATCGGCGGTAACGAGCCCAATCAGACATATTTAAGGCCCGGTGCCTTTTGACGCTTTGACCTTTTCAGCCCCAAAATCTAATCAGTTCATTTGTGGCCTCATAATACATACTTCACCCAAATTACACTGAAATCCGATCAGCTCGCTGTCAGTATATCGGCGGTAACGAGCCCAAATCGATACTATTGAAGGCCCGGTGACCTTGAACGCTTTGACCTTCAGTCTCCAAAATCTAATCAGTTCATGGTGCTCATAGACATACTGGTCCTAGTTACATCACAAATCCGATCGGGGTTCTCAAGTTATCACACTAACGAGCCCAAATCAGACATATTTAAGCCGGTGAACTATTGACGCTTTGACCTTTCAGCCCGCAAAAATTAATGCAGTTCATTGTGCCTCATAATACATACTTCACCCAATTACACACCAATCTGACCAGCCACTCTCCAGTTAATCGCGTAACGAGCCAAATCAGAACATATTTAAGGCCCGGTGACCTTTGACCTTTGGACCTTTCAGCTCCAAAATCTAATCAGTTCATTGGTGGCTCATAGTAACATACTTCACCCAAGATTACAGACAATCAACCACCCTCATAGTTATCGTTTTTTTTCTTTTTTTTTGTGTTTAACGAGCCGCATAATATACTATATTTAAGGCCCGGTGACCTCTGACGCCTTTGTACCTTTAGGCTCCAAAAATATCTAATTATGTTCATTGTGGCTCATATACATACTTCGGTCTAGTTACTATCAAATTCTCGATCGGGTTGTTTCTCAGTTTTATTCAGCTTTTTTTATATTTTTGGTTATACGAGTCCATAATCAGATCATATTATAAGGGCCTCTAGTGACTTTCTTTGACCTTTGTACGGCTTCTCATCGGCCCAAAATCTATTCAGTTTGGTGCCCATAATACATACTTCACACCAGTTACATCACAAATCCGACCAGCCACTCTCAAGTTTATGCTTTTTTTTTTTTTGTGTACGTAGCCCTATATCAGTATCATATTTAATGGTCTCTCTTGTTGATCTTCTTTTTTGACCTTTGATATCCTTTCAACTCGCAGATTTTCTAAATCTGTTCATTTTCTTGTGGTTCCGTCATTGTAACATACTTTGGTTCCTTGTTTACATTCAAAATCCTAATGTCGGCGGTTTCAGTTTTATTCGCTCTTTTTTTTTTTTTTTTTTTAATTTTCTTTTTTTTTTTTTTTGTAACTGATGCTCCATACATCAGACAATATTTATATGGCTTCCTCTGGTGACCTTTTTTACTCTTTTTTGATCCTTTTTCTTTAGCCCTCATAAATCTTAATCATTTCTATTTGGTTGCCTCATATATACATTTACTTCACCCAAATTACTATGACAATGTTTCGTGACAGTCTTTTCCTGCCTGTTCAAGTATTTCGCTTTTTTTTTTTTTATTTTTTTTTTATTTTTTTTTTTATTTTTTTTTTTTTTTATTTTTTTTTTTTTTTTTTTATTTTTTTTTTTTAACAAACACCGCGTGTAAAATTACAGGCTTTACACTTACAGTTTTACGCATCGTAGGAATTACTTTGTCGTAATATAATTTATATTGCATGTGGTAACGCAGTACTTCGACAAACTCTATATATCATATATAATTAAGAGTATTATCTCAAATGCGAATATTTAAAACAGCGATGACTCTTTAATTATGACCTAGAAGTCTGCAAACCGTCTCCAACGCTGCTCTTACAAGTTAATCAGTTCTCTGTGTGACTGGCTTCTACTACGTATAGGACAACTCACTTTGTACACAGATATCACTTGATGTCATGGTCTGTAGGGCCGTGTTCACCTAATTACAAAGATAGTTTTCGTTCAACGCTATCAAATAATGTAGGACGATCAGGGTTTCTTCTCAATTTTGCCACATTTATAGGCGTTGGCGCTAGCTCTAGTACTCGAATATCGATCATTTCCGATGTAAACTGAATAAAGTGCTTTTCATTTGAACGGTACGCAACCAACTAATATTATAATGTTTGTTTATATATGGCTTTCTATTAACTACATGATATTAAAATGTTTAATTCTGCTGGAGCATGGGACACACAGCTAAGTATAAACATTAACATTAATCATCAATTTTCATAATTGCAAGTAATAAATCGATCTTTTCACATGTACCTCGATCATCACTGTGGACACTGGAGATTATGGTCCTACTGTCTACATGGGGAAATTCAACACATGAGGATAGGAAGAAGTCTTGAAATCAGTATTACTCGTCCCAGACAACCCCCCCCCCCCCCCCAATAACAACGCTTTTTGTGTGGGAAGCAATGAGGCGTATGATTGATG
>JZLH01S0176118.1:0-16559 GCA_001188425.1 Eucidaris tribuloides | reverse complement strand
GTTTGCCTAGCCCGTCCTCCCGCGTGGTGTCATGTCCATCCCGTTTTGTCCACGGTGGCCTGAAACGTGGTTGCCGTGGCCGCCGGGAACATAGTGTAAACATGGCTTAAATGTGACTCAGTTCAACATTAGCAGGTTAGGGTAAATGGACATGAGTCGATATTGGCGAGTTAATAGTTATGTACCATACATATCAAAATGTAATGTTTGAGCCTTATGTATGGTAGTTCTGTTTGATTTACACATTTTGGTGATATGCATCAGGATTGGTGGATTTTAATCACAATTTGCTTTAAATCATTGATTTTAAAGGCCCACTGTCAAGGGTCAACTCAACCACAGAAGAAAATGACAACTAGTACTGTAATACAGGCACATGTTCACAAACATGGACTGTTGCAGTGCCACAGTATACAGATTGTGGGAGAAAAACAAATGTATTTTTTCCAAACTGTCATGGCTGTTTCCATTGCATTATGGGTGTCATTAGTGCACCCTTTTCACGATTTTAGTCAAAAGAGGGCATTTTTCATCCAGTCATGACAGTGGGCCTTAATGATTGTTTAATGTCTGAGAAAAAGTACTGTCCAGTAAATGCTATTTACCATTGTCACAGCAGTATTCATAATACATGTATGTTTCTGTATGTACACAATAACTTGTCCCTGTCTTTTCAGTAAAATTTAATTTGATTATAAAATATTTCTGTGATATAGTCGGTACATATTGTCATGTTCGTAGCTGAAAAATTATCCTACTATACATTGTTTCATTTAAAGTCATACATGCAGTATTTCATATCACAAACATTTATGCCAACTATTACAATATAGTGAGGAGGTGCCCATGCAATCATGTGTTGTGGAAACTAACTCGGATCTAAAACCCCTCAAAAAAAGTTCTGCAACTCAACTTTGAGCATTGATATCTCTCTTGATATTATATTATAATTCTTGATATTGGTATCATTAAAAGCCTGTTTATTCCCCTTTACAATGATACCTCATTTGCCATGATTATGGATTCATGGAATGTGCAAGACATTTAAATAAGGGTCTAAGTCAAAAGTGAAAAGGTGCAAAATGCATTATTATCAGCACCAGTTCAGCATTCATTTGTATGGAGAGTGGATTGTCTTTAATAATGTTATGGTTTTTAATAAATTGTTATTTGTTGTTTTCATACTTTGTTTTGAATATGAAATGAGATTTAAGTGGGTAATTGTGAAATTATCATTGTGTTTGAGTTTCATTAGGATTTTGGCAATTTTGCAAGGTCCCCTCCATCGATCAACACATGACATTTCACTAAAACCATCACATTCACAACATCATTAAACACAATTCATTCTCCATACAAATGCTTGCTGAACTGGTGTGCATTTTTGCAGCTTTTCACTTTTGGCTTTATAGCCCATTATTAAAATGTCTTGCACATTCCATGAATCCACATTCATGACAAATGAGGTATCATTGTAAAGGGAAATAAACAGGTTTTTCAGTGATACCAATATCAAGAATTATACTATAAATCAAGAGAGATATCAACGCTCAAAGTTGAGTTGCAGAACTTTTTTTGAGGGGTTTATATCAGAAAAGAATAATAATCTCTACATTATGGTAAAAGTATATGGCAGGATTGAGAAGCAGTCAGAAATGATGGAAGAATTTATTAATATTTCTACTAAATGTTACAACAGGATTTAATGTTTTTGGATTTCATTTAATGAGAGAGTAGAAATGCTGAGAATTAATAAAATGAACATGAAAGCAATTAAACAGATTGTATCCTGTCTAAAACCACATCTTTCTGATATCATGTGCTGTCAAGTACACTTTTAGATAACTTTGTTCTAAAAGCTTACAATCGCAAGCTCTATGTTATACCAATCTATTGGCTGTATAAAGTGTACAGTGATGTTGAATGATAGTATAGGAATTGCCTAATATCATGTACATGTATGTCTGGATGAAAATAAAATCTGGAAAATAAAAATCTTGTATCATAGACTGAAATTTACAAAAATCACCAACAACAGCCATTTAGGCATTGTCCTGCAGAGCACTTAAAATTTCCAAAATGAACAGACTGTGATACTTACCCTGAAACCTTCTAATCCTGCTCTATCCTTCGAACCATATCATGGTATTACAGTGCATCTCAAAAAAAAAAATTGTGGAAGTGAAAAGTGCTCTCTTTGGCACTTCGAAAATACTTTTGTGACATGATGCTTACATCAACCTCAACAGCATAGTCTTAGCTTTCAAATATTGTTTGTTTTATTCAATTTGCTTGTTTTAATCTTGAGATATGTATAATTTAACACAAAAGTGTAAAATCACAAATGTGCCACTTTTACTACAGTCCATTGTAAAGTGGCGCCACTTTTACGGAAAGAAGGCCTGATATTATCACTGACTGTAGTAAAACTGGCACATTTGTGATTTCACCGTTTTGTTGTTAACTATAAAACATATCTCAGGATGAAAACAAGCAAATTGAACAAAACAAACAACATTTGAAAGCTGAGACTTTGCCCTTTATGTTAACTTAACCATCATGTCACAACAGTATTTCATATTTGCCAAAGAGGATGCTTTTTACTTGCACATTTTTTTGTGAGATGCACTGTATACTCTATGTACCAGTAATTTGGTACATGGTCTTTATTCATAATCTCCCACATTCCAGAAATGCTTGAACATAACCATTGGTGGTTAAAGTTGTAAAGTGCATTTGGTATGTCATGCTTTGATATCTGACAACTGGAAAGCTACTCACATCTTTTTTTTTTTTACATTCCACACATTTTTGATCATGCATTATCCACTCTGCAGTTCATAACCTTCCACAAGTGCCTTTTATCTCGCATTATCACTGTCTGCAAGTGTTCTATCTTCAGAGATGCCACATTTTCGGAAATTTCCAGATTTCCAGATTTTTCCAGAAAGATAATTTTTTTCGGTATTTCCAGAAATTTCCAGGTTTACTGATTTTTTTCAGAAGATGAAAAGATTTTTAGTGTAAACTTAAGTTGGTCATTTGGCAATTCATTGTCAGAAAATTCAGGGCTTGTCCGGAAAGCAATAAGCTTAGATATACTTTGTTTATTCCTTGCGCTCATTCAGGAAATTTGAAATGTTTCCTGTGGCATCTCTGTATCTTCCCGAGATCAGTAGGAACTTTGACCTTTGACCCTGTGTATATTTGTCATCATTGTAGGTTCAGCTGCCTGGTATGAAGTGGGTGGATGGCCATAAACAGCTCTTCAATGTAACGCTGAAGGCCGTGTCCTCAGTACATCCCCAGGTAATGATTCAACCATATGTGACCGCCCAGCTCAAAACCCACAAAAAGGAGGCCAGAACGAATTTCAATTTTTCTACATACTTTCGAAGAGCAATCTGTGAGCTTTAAAATGATACATAAATTATTAAAATTGGACCATCTAACCCATTCACATGTGATTTAAATACGACAGGGTTATTAGGTGCAGTTTCACAGAAAAGGGAGAAAAGAGGATTTAGAGATTAGGTTCATTCAGGTGCACCATGCATTAGCAGCAGTCCATAAAAGTATGGTCCACAAAAACTGCTCAAATCTCAACTTTGGATTTGTTTTAAGCCACCAAATTTTAACTGTGGGTAGAGAAAAGATCACCCTTTCAGATAAGATAAACTTGAAAAATTTGAGATCAACCCAAATGACCTATTTTGGTATGTTACAGAGAATTGTAATCTGTGACTTTTTGTTGGTTTGGAGCTGAGTGGTCACATAATGTCGCATCATTGTTTTTTGCCCGATCACCTAAATGAGAGTAAGATTTGAACAGTTGATCTCTTATCATATCATACCTGCCAAACTTACGAAAACTTCACATTTCAGGGTTTCTGATAAAATCAGAATTTTCAAACAAAAGTTCTGGAAATATAGCAGAAAAATATTGCAAATGTGCAATTTAAACACATCCCTCAAAACAAGATCCCAAGTAATAGAGGAATGACACAAAAATTAATGCTGCAGGACAGACAATTCTGTGCAGCATACCATGGAAAGTATGTGGAGCAGTTCTTCCACCTGTCTCATTGATTAATTAAAGTGATAGGCTAACATTGTGGAGCTTCAATTTAAATTGTCAAACTTTGATATCTGAGCTACATAGAAGTGTTCAAATGGACAAATAAACACCCTAGAATACAAAAGTTTGGAAAGTTTTGCTGCCAATGACTAGGTATGCATGAATAAACAATTTCTACTCCGGTGGATGATAAAATAGCCTAGATTTGCACGCAGTAAGTCTATGGGAGGAAATGGGCAGGTGAATCCGGTCAACTTATGATTTTCACTTTTTTTAAAGCATTAAATCATCATTTTGAAATACACTTTTTTCAGGGCTTCATTTTTAGACCTTATCAAAGACTCTTGGAGCATGGAGGATTATGTAGCTCACATTTTTTAACTGTGGTAAATGTTAGCCAGTGGCTTTAATATTTATATATTTATTTGTGCATTTGTTTGTGTGTTTGTTTATGCATTTGTTTGTTTATATTTCATTCATTCATTGATTTGTTTCTTTATTTCCCTTCCTCCCTGTATCCCCCAGGATGAGTATGTGGACAGGTTCCTCCACCTGTGCCACGCAGTGGAGCAGGGCAGCATCCCACGCTCCATCGGAGACCAGAATATGGAGGCGGAGCTGATGCGAAGCACCATGGAGCTGGGTCAATCTGTGGCCGAACCGCTGGTCAAGTTCCTCCATATCGTGCTGGACAAACTGATCCTGATGATGGTCAAGGCACCGATTATCAACGGCCACATCGGTCAGTGAATTCTTGTGTTCTTACTTTGCCATGCAGTCTGTTTTTTGAAAATGTATACCTATATTATCAGTGGCCATGTTGGTCAGTGAATTCATGTGTACTTGCCTTACAATCCATTTATATAAAATCTACACCCACTGGCGAAAATCTGTGACATCATCATATTCATCACGGGGGTATGGTCTATTTATTCATCCCCCCTTGATTAAAATGATGACATCACAGATTTTCACCAGCGTCTACTAGTGCTGGGTAATATTTTGATAATATCAAAATTATTTCATGTTGAAAACATATTGAATACTCAATAATGATCTCATGATTATTTCAAAATATCGCCGGAGGCACGATATGGCCCAAGATATCATCAATTATGAAAATCTAATGGGGTAAATGCATGCACTGCAGTGGGAGGGACCAAGAAATCACCGTAACTATGAATATTCTGTGCACGAGTGTTACTGCCTGTAATCATATAGGTAGAAACAGGTAGGTGGGAATAAAAGAGAGACCTCTATGCTGTTCAGCCATCAAACTTATATCAAGAGCAGTAGTGCATTTAGTGTAATTATCAACAAATGTAACAACTCTGTCAACACACTGCCCACCAAAAATGCTATTTATAAACAATCGGCACCATGAATCACATGATCTAGTTACAATCGGGTCTACCGAAAGCAACATTGTTTTGACCATGTTTTGATAATAGCCCTACAGTGCGAATGGTCAATTTAATCCGAAAATAGAATTATCTCATTCATCACAAATCTGTTTTTTAACTTGGGCGAGATATCGTGTTATCGACGATATTTTACCCATGGTAATCGAATGAGGTTTAGATCTAATATCGCCAGCTCTAGTGTCTACACCTAAAATATTAGTATTGTATCAGGGTTCCCAGCCAACCAGGATATCGGGGAAAATCTTTTGCGAGTCGAGGAAAATCAGAGAATTTGTGAAAAGTCCCGCAAATCAGGGAAAAGTTAGGAAAGTTTTTTTGTCTAGTGGTCTGACTTCTGTCGACGAGAGGAAAGAAAGAAATCGTCAAAGCCAGAACTAGGTCAAAATGATGATCCTGGAATTTTTAGCTTCCATCAGGGAAAAGTCAGGGATTTTACTTCCATGAAATGCTGGGAACCCTGCGTAATATGGGCACATCAAACACTTCAACTCCTAAAATCAAGAGAGTATTTAAGAACTTGGTTTTTTTTTCAATTCAGTTTCAATTTTGTGTAAATTCCAGTGGAGTACAATCTGTAAAAACACTTTAGGTACTGTGTCTAAAGTAACACAATCAACAAGCATTTTGTTTACTTTCACAAGAAAAAAATTCGATTTGGGCAACTAAATGTATGGAAAAAATGTTTCCTTGCCCAATTGGGCAACCATTGAAAAAAGGTTAGTATGGACCTCTGTGTGACATATACTGTACAATTAATAAAAGTGGACCATAACTGAAATGTCTGTACTAATCTGTACTATCCTTTTTGATTTCCAGTCAATATGGGCCAGGTGTGCTTTGAGACCATGGCTGAGATCATTGACCGTCTCCACGTCTTGCTGGACAACCGACTGGACAACCATGGCCGTAACACCCTCCTGTCTTCCTTCGTCCACTACGTCTTCAGACCACCAGACTCGGACGACGAGACATTCTCTGGCAAGGTAAGAAATAATCTTGAGATGGAGATGATATGTTTCCTGTGAATATGTGTGTAAAGTATGTTGCTTTTAGAATATGACAAATTCTCTGCATATCTGTTGTTGATTAGATGCCAATGCTCATGTAAAAAGTGTTCTTTTAATTGTTTACTTGCATGCATTGTACTGCCTTTGTACTGTTATTACACAGTCAAAGCTGTGCCAACGTCATGGTCAATATGTCAAAATCTATTGTACTGTCTCCAAATAAACCTGACAGAGGGGGATGTGGGGCTGGCTAAATGTGGACTAGCACTGTGGCCTCTGGATGGTGGCATATTAACACTTTGGGTGCTGGGCTAAAAATCCAGGTGATGGTCATGATGGTCATGATGATGAATTGATGATGACAATGATGATGAATTGATGATGATAATGATGATGGTCATGATGGTCATGATGATGAATTGATGATGATGACAATGATGATGAATTGATGATGATGATAATGATGATGTTGATGGTGGTGATGGTCATGATAATGAATTGATGATGATGATGACAATAATGATGAATTTATGATGACAATGATCATCGGGATCATCATGATGATGATCTTTTGTACTGTCTCCAAATAAACCTGACAGAGGGGGGATGTGGGGCTGGCTAAATGTGGACTAGCACTGTGGCCTCTGGATGGGGGCACATTAAAGGCAGTGGATCTCATTTGCAAACATCCCCACAGACCAGGAAAAGATAACCCATGCCCTTAGGCTATTGATGAAGGGCATGTCTGTTAAATCTGGGGGTCAGTGATTGCCTAGAATTTGAAAAATGCAAAAAAAAAAAAAACAATAGCTGTTAAGTGTACATTTTATGGTAGGAATTTTTTTCTCGCAAGAAAAAAATTTAAATCTGAGTCTAACGGTCACTATAATTCCTCTAAAACTGAGTTTCTAGCTCCTATATTTTGCTAAAGGTTCCCAGATGGCATTTTCTTCTAAATGCCATTGTATTTACACAATGTTAATTTTTAGGCATGCAAAAGAGATCCCCTGCCTTTAACACTTTGGGTGCTGGGCTAAAAATCCAGGTGTGTTTACCAGGGACTGGATTGTTTGGGATGTGAGTGTATAACCTTTCGAAGCCAAATATGATTTCGTGTAAAAATCAAAATGCTGTTGAGACAAGACATTTTAAACTCATTTGGTTAGTTCATTGTGTCTCCATTTGATGATAAATACCATTGGCAGGAACTTCAGTGACGTTCATCATTCAAATTAAAAGGTATGGAACTGACTGTCTTCTCGGCAAACCGGTGGGCCAATAGTACCCCATTGAGGTTACATGTGGGCGAGCCAGTACGCCGCTAGCACCCAAAAAGTTAAAGCAGAATGAAACCCAGACATCTTCCTGTACTCAGAGAATACAGAACAATAAAAGAAATACAACAGTGAAAGTTTGTGCAAATTTGGTTGAACGGTTCAAGAGTTATGAATGTTCAAAGTTTATTTAATCATTGTTATAGAGGATTCTTAAATTGGCAACTCTACCACTTTTTTAGATGAAAGTGTGGAGAACTCCCCATTGGCTTTGTACACAAATTTTCACTTATTCTCATTTTTTATGAAATATCTGATTGCCTCATGCTTGTTGTACAAGTATGTCCCCGCAAAAATGATTTGTACTTGTTTTCTGGAAGAATTTGATTACCTTCACAACTAACATTTCAGAAAAACATAAATTTGTGAAAATTTGTGTACAAAACCAATGGGGAGTTCTCCACACTTTCATTTCAAAAAGTGGTAGTGTTGCCAATTTAAGAATCCTCCATACATAAGGATTATGTAAACTTTGAACACTTATAACTCTTGAATGGTTCAGTCAAATCTGTTGAAACTTTCACCATTTTCTTTCTCTTATTGTTATCTGTTCTCTGAATGCAAGTGTATGTCTGGGTTTCATTCCCCTTTAAGGATTAAAGGGCAGTGACATGACTGGGAGCAGGTGAAAATGTCTTAGTTGAAACATACCAATATACACAAACTGGAGTATATATTATCTAGGTTGAAAGGATTTGTCTTCAAATTATTAACATAAGGAGAAATAAGCATGAATTTCCAACTCCTGAATTAAATGTATGACCAGGATAGAAATTTAACTCATACAAAGCTTGTCAACAAATTTCGCTGTCTCAGGAAATACCTGTGGTATTTGTTTAATAAAGAGTAAACATTTCATCATAAAATTTTCACAGCAGAAACCTTTACAGTGTACAGCATTCTAGAATATTTGTATCCTTCACCCCAAATGAAGACTGCCAGCAATCATGCTATTTGTCTTTAATGTGTAGTTGAGATTTAATCTCGGTGTTTAACAGGGAAGAAATGTAAATAAGAATTACCAATAATGTCAAACTTTTCATTCACTTTGGAAGGCCACGCACCCCCACACACACCAACCCAGTCCCTAACGTTCAACACCAGCAACTATGGCACTGTAGCACGCTCCAACAGTCTGAACTTCAAGAGCCGCCCCAGCCTCCGCAACTCCAGCGCCAGTCTCAGCATCCCCAGCTCACCGGAGGAAGACATGGATGCAATCCTCCATAACAGGTTTGGGAGTGAGCGGCACGGGTCAGCGAGGTCACCGTCACGTTCCAGCACGGGGATGGGTAATGTTCCTGTCATAGGACTTGGTGGCAGGGTACCCCCTCGAAAGGTGAGACACGTTTAATTGATGGAGATACTCTGGATGGTGGTGATGATGACGGTGGTGCTGATGAGGAGAACAAGGATAATGTAGTTAAAATTTGATGATGACGTTGATGGTTATGATGATAATGATGATGATGATGATGATGATGATGATGTCAACATTTGATGATAATGATCATAATCATGATGGTGGTGATCGTGTAGGTAAGATGATGATGATGATGATTATGATGATGGTGATAGTGATGTTGATGAATTAATGATGATGACAATGATGATGAATTGATGATGATAATGATGATGATGATATTGATGATGATATTGATGATGGTCATGATGGTCATGATGATGAATTGATGATGATGACAATAATTATGAATTTATGATGACAATGATCATCAGGATCATGATGATGATGATCATGATGTAGGTGATGGTGTTGGTGATGATGAGGAAGAGAGGGATGAGGATGATGATCTAGATGATGAAAATGACAGTATAATGATGACAATGATGATGGTGGTGGTGATGGTGATAATGATCATGATGGTGGGGATGATGATGGTAATGATAGTTAAGGTGAGGATGTTGGTGATATTGCCACTTTAAGTAGTGACTCTTTTCACCTAAATCATCCTTCCTTGAGTCACAAAATTTTCTTTACACTATTATATTCTCGTCTGAGGAAAACTATGTTATAGCAATCCAGGATAGTTTATGGAAACTGTTCCTGAACATGAGATACCTCAGAGATGGTTGGACTCTTGTAAAACATCCTAGTAACTGCTTTTATTTGTCAAATTCTGCACATTGTGCACTGAACCCCAGGCCGCCTGGTTATAAGCTTGATGGATATTATGCATACATCTGTGCCAAACGATGAAGCTGGCAGTAGCAAGCATATGATATATTGGCAAACTTGGCACACAAAGAGTTTCTTTCCAATTATACTTTGTTGTCCATGTCCCCGCTGAACAAATCTCGCGAGGGGACTATGAAACGGGCTCCGTATGGGTTTCTGTGTGTCCATGTTTGCTCAAAATGTTAAAAAATGCTACACGGAATCCTGAAGTTCATTAATTATGTAGAGAATTCTGAAATCCATTAATTATGCAAATTTCTTCGAAATTAACAAAAAAATGCAGTTCTCCTACGTTTCACAGTGAATTTTGATTCTTTTTGATTTATCTGATAGGGCTTGGTGGGGGCTTCCAAACTTTCACACAAAAATTCTGAGATTTAGTAATTATACAAATTTCTGCAACTTCATTCAAAATTAACGAAAAATGCTAGCTTCAACATTCATGCCCTTCCACATATCTACACTTTCGGCGGGGACATATATATTAGGTACTGCATCATTTACTGATTCACTTGTTTCTGTTTGCAGCTGGTCCATGAAGAGCTCACCTTGCAGTTTGTCGTCTCCAATGGCAAATCCAAGGAGAAGGCCCTCAGTCATGCTTGGTTCTTCTTTGAACTCATCGTAAGTTTGTTTTAATTTATAGAAGAGCAGTGACATGATTGGGAGAAGTCAAAAAATACCTCAACAACCAAATTATCTGAAACATTTACTTACATATACACTGGCTAGAGTCGTTATTCAGGCTGGAAGATTTGTCTTGAATTTATTTACTTGAACAGGAATGAGCATTTATTTTCCAGAGTATTGAATTGGCCGTGATAGAAATTGATCACATAGAAAGCTTCACAACCAATTACACCATCATGGTATTTTCTGATAAAAAGAAGAACTTAATGACTGAAATTGTCACAGCAGAAACTTTAAACAGTGTACTGTACTTAATTCTGAGAGCACTGTTTAAAAGATTGAAGACTTCTTCCAATTTTACCATTTCCCTTTTAACCTGTGGGATCCGTACCTCAGTTTAATTAGGGCTTGATGACACTTTCATCAGCAGGTTGTCCCAAGATGATTTAGGTTGATTGCTCCATGCAAAGGAGTAATTTAAACACCAATTTCCTCACTTGCATATCATCTTAAATATATATAGAAAATGACAATCATTTACAAATTGAGAATAGATGTATCATCAAAATCAACTATAAATTTATTATTGTCAAAACAACCATTCTGAGAAATACTGTAATTCCCAAAACAAAACAAGAAGGTTAAATTCCTTCATTTATAAATCTTACTGGAAAGCTTTTACAATGTATTTCAAGGAAAATGTCATTAGCCAACAAGTTAATAGGTACCCAGTGATATACCCAGTGATATCAGTGATATTAGACTTCTTAGTGGGCAAATAAATGTATTTCAACATATCTTGTACTACCAACAACGTATTAATATTTAGTCATGTTATGACTTTGCTTTACAAATGAGACTGGAAAAACTAGGGGTATGCACTGGACCCCTCATGATATGCACTATTGGCATTAAAGAAGTAGGCTTTGAATGTTCTCGTGTTGAAACAATTTGCTGCAGTTTCCTGTAATTCTCTAAATATCCATCACTATTTCTTTGTCAACATTTTTGAAAATTAAAAACACAAACTAAAACACCAAATTCAACCATTGTTCAATATTCAGGTAAAGAGCATGGCCCAGCACTTGGCCGACTGCGAGCGCCTCGACTCCTACCGCAGAATGCGCTTCACAGACAGCTTGTGCAATGACATCAATTCTGTGGTTACCATGGTAACAACCGAGATCATCGCCAGATACAACAAGGTAGATGAATTTAAAAGCATCATATACATGTACATGTCCAGTTTGTGATAAAAATACATTTTTCTTCTGTTGTGTGTATTAGTATTACAATCTATTAATTTAATATCATGAAGAATTATGTTCTTTATTTTTGAGAAGTTAATTTCAAAAAATAAAAATGTCAGGAATAGACCTCCCTGACATATTTTATGGATAATTTACATTATGTGATACTTGCTCACTGATATCTCAAATATCACAGTGTCATTTTAAACAATTTTTCTTTGGTATGACATTTTCTAATGTTTGGTATTACAATACTATACTCCTTGAAAGGAATTGATTAAAAGACTAATCATGAATATAAGAATTTTGAATAACTTTACGACCATGTGCCCATTTTCAACCAAACTTGGATGGTAGATGCCCAATAGGGAGCTCGAAATTACATCGGGGTCAAAGCCTGTCAAGTCAAATGAGGTCATATGCTTAGTATGAGACACATTATGGCTGTCACCTTGCACTTTCTGTTTTTTTCTTCAAAGATATTCCTCGTATCTGATTAATTTCAATTCTTGTCTTCTCAGGATGTACGTCCAATGCAGCTACTCAATGCAAGTCTGGCTTTCTTCCTTCAAGACCTGTTGACACTGATGGACCGTGGCTTTGTCTTGTCTCTCATTCACAACTACGTCAAACAGGTTAGTTAAGCAGATAGCAAATAGATTCCCAAGAATTGAGAAAATTATTTTGAAGCATGAATATTGACGTCATGAATGACACTGTTTAACATTGGGAAAGGGCCATTTGAAACATAGTCAGACCTTAATTTTTTTTTAATTTACTTGATAGTGTTTGAATAGACTAAAAAATAACCTAGAACACCAAACTTTAGATAATTATGCTACCACTAGCAAAATATCAGTATATGAATTAACTCCTTGGGGACAACAGTCTTGTACAGAAGCCCAGTGCATTGCACACTCAGAGATGATGGGGTTCTGCAGATGCCCAGAAAATATTACACAAATTTCGGTTAAACACTGGACAAATGGTAGAGTTTTATTGCTTTAGACAGTTTTTACCAGTATAGAGTAAGAAAATAAATTCTGTGAAGAATTTTGTATGAAAACATGGGTTTATATTCCCTTCTAAGTCAACCACGTGCAAATCACGTTGACTTGCAATGAACAACAGTGTCATATAGCATTGAGCCCAATGGGTTAATGTCCAGGGGATGAAAATATATACGACAGCAGTCTATAGGAGAAAACTGGAATTTTCGTCCAATGATTTTCGTTTACTGAAAGCACTTAGTGATTGTGATTGTTTTGAACTGCAGTTTTTTAGGGCTTCATATTTAACCCTTTTCAGAGACACTAGAGTCATGTAGCTCAGGTTTTTAAAGCTGGAAACATTGTTAAATGATTCCTTCAATCGCATCTTCCACCAGGTATCAGGGAAAATCACCGCCCTGGCTGATCCCACCACGCTGGCACTACTCAAGCTGGACTTCCTACGGATCATCTCCAGCCACGAGCACTTCGTCACTCTCAACCTCCCCTTCCAGGGGGGATCCTCGGCCCTCTCCCGACCTCCCTCCCCCACCCCCTCCATCACCAGCACCACCTCGGTGGGGTCCTTCGTCTCCATGGCCCCGTCGGTCACCAACCTGGGGGAGAGGAACAGGATGGCGGAGTTGTCCTACGACTACAGACAGCAGCACTACCTGGCCGCCCTGCTGCTGTCGGATCTGGCCACGGTCTTGACAACACAGTGAGTCCATGGGTTCTGGGGCTACTTTCCTGGAAGACAACTCCCCAGGGGACAACTCCCACCTAACAACTCCCCCGAAGGACAGCTCTCGTGGAGGATAATTCCTCTGAATGAGTTTAACCCGTATCTGCCGACCTATGGGAAATTCCGTAGTACTGTTAAACGCTGCTTTCACCGAACCATTGGAAATCCCATAGAATATGTTATACATATGATTTTAATTTGAATAAATTTACCAACAAATGATGATGACAGAATGGATGGAGTGTTTGTCAAAATTACAAATCATAATCTGTACTTTACATTGATAAAAAAATATGCCGATTCTAGTTCATGCAGTTTAGTAAAACAATGCTTGCTTGTATGAATTGCTGCTTGAATGTGTGTTTTACGGCCCGGCATATAGAGAGTTTACACAGTAAAATGCCATTGGCAGATAATGGGTTAACAATATTTCCAGTTTTGAAAATCTGATTTGTCCAGGGGGAACTTGTCAGCAGGGAAGCCGTCCTCCGGGGGGCATTGTCCTCTGGGAGAGTTATCAACTGGGAACTGTTCTGTGGGGGAGATGTCCTCCCATGGAGTTGTTAGGTGGCAGTCATCCTTAGGGGAATTGTCCTGATACAGATTTCATGATATAACCAAGTGTCTAAGTTGTATTTACAGTCAACTTTGCCTTTTAAGTCAAATATCTGGAGACTCCACATATCTCTTCAACTTTGTCGAAATTTAGATTACAGTTTGTTTCACATTATCAAAGTGGATAGTGTTTATGCATGTAAAGTAATGTCTAAATACCCCGTTCATACCAAATGTAAGCCAAATTATTTGACCAGTATACCTAAGTCACATGAATACAATTTTGTTTTAAGCAACAGATGAAGAAAATATCCATTGTTTCACATTCCATTACAGTAACAGCAATCTCCACAGGACAGCCATTGACACCATCACCAATCTGTTCTCGAGTCACGACGCTGACAAGCGCTTTGAGATGCGCGAGTGTCGTATGCGTGTTGCCGCCCTCTATCTCCCCATCCTGGGCATTATCATGGACGCTCTGCCCCAGCTGAGCTGCCTCAACGTCGAGGCCAAGGCCCGCCCCTCTGCCGCCATGGGCGACCTGGATGACGTCGACATACCACTGAACCAGTCTGTTGCCATGGCGATAGCAGGGACAAGCGTCTTTGGAGCAGAACGCGTGGACTCGGCACAAAGCGTGCAGGTATCTTCCTGACTTGTAGTTGTTGATTACTATTTCAAAATTTCTTTAATTTATACCTTTTATTCCAAAGATAAATGTCATGGAAATGATGACTATCAATGATATTTTTGGGAAAATAAAAACATAAATAAAAACATAATAAACATAAATAAAAAAGTTTTGTCTCGATAACATTTGACAATTTTCTCTAAAAATTCAAATGTTATCGAGACAAAACTTTTAAACTTTTAGTTGGTTCAATGCGTCTTCATTTTTGAGAGGTTATACACATGCTACAAAACAATCCACTCTGTGGTGTACCTGCCTGGATTTTAGTCCAGTAACCAAAGGGTTAACAAACAATAATAAGCAAATAATTACCGTTGGTGAAGGTGATGGGACAATCTATCACTTCCAAGGCGATCTGGATGTAGCTATCTTTCCTCAGCTTCGCTTCGGAGAGATAGCGTAATACATTCAGATCGCCGAGGAAGTAATAGGACGTCTCGTCGCCTGAAACGAAAAGGTGATTATTTGCTTTATATTCCACATCGGAAACTATTTAACTAAAGAAAGAAAAGAGATGTATATTTCTCTAAAAAAAGACATTAGGGCCCGAATATGGAATACGACCAACTTCTTTGTGCGCTCCTCTAGGGACGTTCGATGCGAGCATGTTAGCATACTTGCATGTTGCGTATTGCGCTCACGAAATACGTGTGCCACAGACTGCACCAAGGCGATGGTGTTAGTACTTTTGTGTTTCGCTGATCTCTTCAGTACACACAGTCCTAATGCGTCAATTATAAATATTTTGAGTACGTGCGAAATAAAAATGTGTTACACTCAGACTATCAATTGCCTATCTATCAAGTGTAACAAACTTTTCTGCTCAAGTGATCTGATAGGGAAAACTACGCTTTCTCACATGATCAACTCTTGGCCAATCCTATATCAAAATTCTCAGTATTTGGAATAGTAAAGGTAAAATCCAGGGGATATCAAGACAGAAGTTTATATATTGCTTGAAACAACTCCAAAACTATCCAACCATTCCCTAATTATTCCGACTACACAGAGGTCGACATCACAGGGTCAGACCAGCCTGACGGAGGAGTCTACCCGTGACCTCTTGTTGTGCTTCGTCTGGGTCGTCAAGAACGTTGACCCCCGGCTCCTCCAGCAGCTGTGGGCCTCTCAGCGGGAGTCCCAAGTCATCAGGATGTTGGATATCATGTTCTACTGCATCTACTGCTTCGAGTACAAGGTAATAATGACCAGTTGTAGTAGTAGTAGTAGTAGTAATCCAGGTTTTAAATCCGGTTTAGTCTCCGAGCTACGTGGGCGGCCGGATTCACCTCGCACTCACAGAAATCACCCTCACCCCCTCCCTCCACTTTACTCTATTCGGCGCATCCTCCTCCCTCAACCCATCCCTCCTACTCTCCTCCACCACCTGCTTCTTCCATGTCTTCTTCGGTCGCCCCCTTCCCCTCTGACCAGCCACTTCAAACTCAAGCGCCCTTCTCAAAACATGATCAACATCCCTCCTCAACACATGTCCATACCAACGTACTCCGTTCGCCTTCGCCATCTGATCCACCGTCTCTTCCAAACCCAACATCTGCATCCAAACCTCAGTCTTCTTCCTGTCCATCAGCTTCACACCACACATCGCTCTCACCATTGCTCTCTCAGTCCTTCTCAGAATCCCCATCTCATTTT
>JZLH01S0176114.1:6762-17171 GCA_001188425.1 Eucidaris tribuloides | reverse complement strand
GGGGGGATACTCGCGTATATTCGGTATACAGGGATGTGCCGCTCGGAAGGGGTACTTTTTCAAAAAAAATCCTTAGGCATGGGTCCCCTTTTCATCAAAAAGATCCCCAGACATTTGTCTCATTTTTCAAATTTTGAAAATTTTTGGCGCGCTTTGCACGCAAACACATGCTATTTTCAATTGCACGCCGAAAAAGTTTGAAATCCTTAGACATGGGTGCCTTTTTACAGCAAAAGGACCCTTTCATGGGTATAGGTTCGGAATTCTCAGCAGCACACCCCCGTCCGACTATAATCTTAGTACCCCCCCCTCCCCCCACTGGGTCTCAGGTTCTGTGCATAGCTGTTCATTGGTGAATGGTAATGGAATTGCAGGCCTATGATAATTATCTGCATCAAATAATCACTCTTTGTACCCCCGCCCTCCATCATACATTGCAGGCCTACTAAAAATTATATAATCACTCTTTGTAACCCCCCCCCATCATACATTGTACTAAAAATTGTATCTATATGCAAATGCAAATGATAGCAGAATAGTAGAGCTCCGTTTACAGTAATTTCTACATGTATGTATACAACAATTTAACCAGAGGTCGCGCTTAACTTTTTTTTTAACTAGCCAGGCGGACTACTTAATTAGCTTGAATTTCGGATAGTCCACCAGTATTCTGACTAGCCCGCCCCGAAAAACTTATATTTTTCAGAATGTTTCATATGACATTAATACTTTGGCGAGCCATGCGGACTATAGTTACTTTAGATTTTGGCTAGCTCGCCATGGTTTTTGCTAGCCAATGGCTAGCAGGCTACTGTTAATCATGAACACTAACAGTAACAATACGTCAATTAGCTTCTGCTTTTTGTCAATATCTGTACAGTTATCTGTGACATTCTAGATACGACACAAAAATATTATAAACAAATGATGTGTGCACCTAAAAATGAAAATGCAGAGATGACACTGGTCAGGAAGACTGTCATGAGGCCATGCACACAATTCTAGGTCACCGAATATCTGTTGGCAGTGTTTGTGCACACTAACACACTCTGAACAAATTGAACACTATGAACTCACATTCTGGTCTTGTTGTGCAGAAAATTACTGTATTCAGGTCTGTAACAATATTGTTAGGTGACCGTGATTTTGAGTTAGAAATGGTGTATTTTTTATTCAAGTATACTTGGTGGTAATGCATCAAGCTATATCCATGCCCAACATGTAATATTTGAATTTTGGTTATTATTTGTCTCTGGTAAATTAAATGTCAGCTAACATTGAGTTTCTTTACTGCATTCCAGGTCTGTAGCAATATTGTGAGGCGATTTTGAGTCAGAAACGGTATATTTTGGAAGTATACTTGGCAGTAATGCATCAAGCTATCAGCAAGCTATTGGAGAGTCCTCAATGCCAGTTTGAAAGTCAATCGTATCAGGAATTATATCTAGGTTTTGGTTTATGGTTAGTCTAGCGTCCACTCTCTCCTATGGTTAGTATTTGTTCCGCTGGGGTGTGAGGCTCGCGTCCGAAAAACTGCACCACTTTCTTTAAGGTCATTTTCGGCGGAAAATCCCGAGTTCCTATTAATGAAGGTGTTTTTATTGAAAAACAGTTGGCAATTTTAGCTTATTTAGCCGATGAAATAGGCAAATATCTAGTTAATCGTAAAATTTACAAAATCAATTTGACCATGTTTACTCTAACTGCACGGTGGGGGGGGGGAGGGGGGGGGGGGGGGGGGGTAGGGGGGGAGGCCCCCCTCACGTTCGCGCGTATATACCCCGCAACGCTGAAAAGCTCTCCACGCCGACGTTTGCGTCAAATTTTTTCCCTTCGAATCTCTGCATCATTTAAGACCATTTTCGCGACGTTCCGGTACGTGATTCCGGAGTTACGCGTAATTTTGTATGTGCATGTCGCACCAAAAAATTGACTCAAAAACGTGAATTCATGTACAATTTCAATACAAATTGTGTTTTCAGCCAAAAATCATAAATGTATGAATATTTTTGCTAATACTCATTCAATTCGATTAATTTTATGCTATTTATGATCGCAACAGTGTCGCCGGCAAATTTCCTCGAAAAAACAATGAAAAACAAAAGGTCGAAAAAACATAGAAATACATAAGAAATTGAAAAAAGAATAAAATACATAAGGAATAAGTATATTGTAAATTTTTGGCGGTACATTTGCTAAAAACACTACAAAGAGTATCCAGACCAAAATTAGCACATTTGGAGCTTTATTTAATGATTTAGAGCAAAAAGACTGATTTTACTCAAAAATCACACAATAATTAGCATAATCAATCAAACAACATTATTTTTGTAAAAAATAACAATACAATTTTGTTAAGTACGTGGCAGGCGACGTGCGTGCCGATTTTCGTCGCAATCGCGCTGTCAACGGCCGAGATCATAAGGGGGGGCCTTCGAGGCCCCCCCCCCTCCCACCCAGTATTTTCATGGAGCCAAATACCCCAGTACAGTAAGGGTTAAGGATTTTTTCCCCAAAACCATACCCATGTTTAAGGATTTTTGGCGAAAAAGTCACCTATTAGAGCGGCACACTCCCGTTTACAAGTACCCCCCCCCGGAATACCACCCCCTACCAACAGTGTCATCAGATATTTTACCCAAGGTAAAATATTCTTGTTAAAAAATAATCTAAAGACCATAAATTCTTTGTGTAATAAATCTTTTTTAAGTGTCTACTTTCTTTTGATACACTGTATATAGTAATGCAGGGCTCGACACTAGCACTTGCCCGGGGCAAGTAAAATGTCATGTCGGGCAAGTAAAATATCAAAATGTTACAATTTACTTGCCTGATCGGGCAAGTACATTGTAAAATTTTGATTGTCTCGGGGAACAAAAATACGCTAGCCCTTTCGCTCTGGCAAGCTCCGAAATCGCGCTCGTATTTTGCAATAAAAGAACGTGAGCGGTAGTAGTCGGACATAACACATGCTCCCGTCCGTCCATTGCTTGCTGGACCTTGCACTGAGGTGGCAGCTCGACCAGCGGCTGCGGCCGGCTGGCTAGCTAGCTAGCTCAGCGCGAGTCGAGTGCAGCAAGCTTGCACGGAAAATCCAAGCAAGAACAGTACTTTCTGTGCGTGTACTGCTGCTCGCGCGCACGTTCGCCGAAGTGTAAAATCGCCAATTGTAATCTCACATATTTCAGGCGAATGCAAGACTGCATATGTATATGGTATGCTGTGTGCACAACCGACATAGAAAATGTGTAGTCCCATTCATTCAAATGCATGTGTGCAGCTACACATCGTACACTACACAAATGCGAATTGGAAGTAAATGTCAAAAATTAATGTAATTGCCATTAATATGAAGAAAAGGGGCACATATTTGGAGGGTCTGGAATACCTTAGACGGGAAAATGTAAGTAATTTTATCCAAACTCGATAATCGGAGCTGTGAGCTGCCTTGACTCCGAACTGTACGAATGACAAATTGCTGCCTGTCGAGTGTCGGCTCCGTCCGTGACTCTATGCCATACATCGGCAGCGGAGCTTGAAAGTGCATGAAAAATATTGTTTGTGTAACTGTTCAACACTCTTCTACTCAGTTTTCATACATTTACGACTACCTAGAAAGCATCAATTTGGCTATATCTGGTGGAAAAGACATACTGGAATTTGACCTCCAAAATAGCCCACCGAAGTGGCGAAGTACTCGCATGACTCCAGCCAGCCTGATGGCTGCCTGAAGTGTTGAAGTGACCTTGCCAACCTGAACGCGATGTTTCAAAAAGTCAAGATGACAGCCCATGTTTGCTACTAGCTTGGCAGCCAGCCTTTAAATAAGTTTTGATCAAGTCCAGCATGTCCAGACTATTTTTCTTCTCGTTTTTTGTTGCTGTTATTTAGGCTATGTGTGATTTGGTTTTATAGTACTGTGCTGAAAATAACTGATTTCTTCTCCAAATTATAAAAGCTTTTTCTTGAATGATGTGTTCCGCTGAAAGTTGGCAGCTGCTAACATTCACTGGTAAGTTAGTGACACACATGTTTTGCACACACTTTCATTGTTAAGAACAACACTTGAGAGACGATATAAAAATAAGGACAATTATGCAACTTTTTTGTCAAAGTAGGCCTAGCTGTTTTTTGAAACTGTGAAAATGGCTCTAGACTCTCATGAAAAAAAATAAATATTTTCTTCCCCTTAAATTAGGAAATTATGACCAAAAATATTACCAAAAGTGAACAACATATGTTTGAATTAAATTGAACGTGTCCTCATGCTTTCACCAAACGAAAGTCAGGAAAGCAACTATAACATGTTGCTATAACATGAAGTGCAAACAATGGCCGTCAAATTAATATGGGGGCCTAATGTCTTTTTCATTGATGGTTTGTGTAGAATTGTGGTTAAAAATTTCATGACTCTTTCAATTAATAAATCGTACCTTAAACTCTCAGAATTAAAAAAACAAACTTCCAATGCCATTAAAAAAGACTTAGTGGTGAGAAATTATAATTTTCATGATTTTTATTGTTTTTTTTCGGGCAAGCAAATTTGTCTTTCGGGCAAGTAAAATTGTAAAAGGTGATAATTTTACTTGCAGGGCAAGTAAAAAAAAAGGGTTAGTGTGGAGCCCTGGTAATGCATATAACTCAACATATTCTCATACTAACTGCACTGTTTCTTTCCAGATATCTTTTCTTGTTGTTTTTTTTCTGCTAGAAATTATTTCACATTGGCATTTGAGGGTTCTGCAAACAGTCATTTTTGTCAGATTTTTGCTGGCAAACACTTGTCTCTCCAGAAATGACTCACTATCTTAGGGGCTGAAAATGCTGAGTGATCCACCCAAATGTGGTTATCACTGTTGAGAATGCAACTTCATTCGGTTATAGGCTTAAAATGTGGCAGAGAGACTGGAAAGAATCTCAGAAAAGCCTGGAAAGAACCCCAAAAGATGACCCATTTTGAAGGGCAATAGCCATAAAAAAAAATCTGTCAAAAATTCCAATTTTCAGAAACCTCAACTGCCAATGTAAAATCATTTCTAACTGAAAAACAAGAACAGACATTTGGAAAGAAACAATGCAGTCACTTTAAAAAAAGGTTAAATTTAATGTGTGACTTGTTTCATTATGGCACCAGAATTCCTTCTTAGTCAGGCTATGAACTTTTCAGCCAACCCTCATAGTTCAAACAACAGTAGAAGGAGAGGTAGAAGGGAAGGCCAGGCCAGAACAAAGTATTAAACAGGTTGTGGATGAATTGTGGACAGGCTGTGCCAAGCAATAAAGCACACAAGAGAATTCTGACAGCTCTGTGAGGACTAGTGTAATACAGGAGCAGCAGCATACATTAATAATAATAATCCATATTATCCAGTGGTGTAACTCCATGTATAGTATATGGATTTATGGTATATATGGATTTATGGTATCTATTTATGGTATTTATAGTATATGGATTTATGAAAACCAATTTTCTTGAGAACTAGAACATTAATTTGTCAAATAGTATGAATGCAATGTCTGTATCTAAATGTGATGACTATTTCAGGAAAATAGCTAGAGTTTGTCAAATTTTTACATCCATCAAAATTGTACCATGAATAAAGGGTATGTTAGAAGGTATAACAGTGTCTTGATTTATGGAGCAATTCAGCTTTTTCATACTGAAATAACAGAAGTTTCTTTTTTTTTTTTTTTAATTTCCAGATAAAAAAATCTCTCTCAAGAGATTTCTAGATGTTGTTTCCATATCTGTAAAATTTATGAGGTGGAAATCATGGAGGTGTCAAAAAAGCCACACGAAAAGTAATGACCCAACAATCAGAATGAGCCCCTGTTATTCATTAACCTATCTTTAAAATGTATTTTGAGTTGATTCATACATGTACTTTATGCCCAACAATCTGTATTTTTTTTTCTTTTATTATTTTGGGGGCATTTTCCACCATTTCCTATTTGTTAAAAAAGTCACCACAGTCATACATGTATATACTGGTAAAAGCAGTATTTACTACCCAGTATTATTACCAATCAACTCTGATTACAGGTGCATTGTGGGTTAGTAGTTGATTCATGTGTACATGTCATTCATGTATGCACAGAAAATATCACTATCACAGAAGACAAGTGATTTAACTTTTTATTTTTCTCTAATAACCTACACAATTTTTTGTTACACATTAAGCGCGAAGGCTCAATGTTCATTCAGTCAACACTTAATGCATCACACTCACAATCTTGGTGTGGCACATTGATTTATTATGAATTAACTTTGTGGTAGGAAAAAACGTCCAGAAACTCCTCTCCCCCTCTCTTTCCCTGTCCTTTATGTGCTTACCAACAGGTTCAGAGATTACAACCGGTGAAGGGCTCCTGGAAGACACTGGTTTAGGTGGGAGATGATCTGGAGAAACACTTCTCAAAGAACCTCTGGATTGACTCCTAGACCTGCTCCTGGACCAACTCCTGCTGAGACTTCTGGGCCGGCCTCTTGACCGACTTCTTGATCCGCTTCTGGAACGGCTTCTAGAGAGGCTTCTTGAAAAGCTCCTGGAGTACCTCGTGGGAGAACGACTCCTGGATGATTGTCTTGAACGTGATGAGGAGTATCTTCTTCTGTAGGATCGCCTGGGAGAGGGACTCCTGGAATACCTCCTCTGATGACTGGAAGATACTTGGTCTGAGTGATGTCCTGTAGATTCTGCATATAGACAGAAACCACACATAAAAAACAGAGAAAAGGGTTAATACTAGTAACAATGGATGTCTTTGATTTTGATGATAAATGTTGGTTGCACTATAATCTCATAATAGTGTATGGTGTGTATGTGTGTTTGTTTTGTTTATTTGTGTGTGTGTTGTTTGTTTGTGTGTGTGTATATGTCCAGTGGTGTAACTACAGGGCCCCCCTCCCAGAGAAAAAAAAAGTAAAAAAAAAAGAAAAGGAAGGAAAAAGAAAACTATGTTGAACTGAGCTAGAAATTCAGCTTTGGAATAGATTTATCAGTGTTGTCCTTATACAGGTTTATCAAACTTGTTCTTTTAATTCAAAACCTACTTAAAACTGCTTTATAAATAATTAAGTTCCGTTTGTTTACTCAAAGTGGCAGTACAGGTTCTGGCATTCTTACATTATTAATCGTGGAAGAGATGCCATGTTTCAGTTCAGCACGTTTTTATATTTCACGAAACATCCAATTGACATAAAGCTCCTCTTATAGAGAGAAATGTAGTGAGCTGAAATTCAGAGATTTTTACAGCTTATAGAGAACTCTTGCATGTAGGCCATTTTATAAATCTGAATAATGTGTGTTTAAAATCTTTGACAAGTATATTTTCATCGTTTATTGGATTACTTTGTTTATTAATCATTGAAGTGTTTCGGAATAGATATTTCTTTTGCCACATATTCTACTTGTAAGCAATTATGCTCACTGTTCAGCTTCAGGGGGCTCCACCCCCTCCCCCAATACCCGACAAATTTATTGCCATGTTGTGTAATGACCGGCTATCAGCATTTCATACTGGTAATACAAAATTCATACCTTAGAAAGGGCCACAAAGTTTGAAAGTGGGGCAATTTTTATTATTGTTTACTACCTATTTCATGAAAATATAGTGTTAGCACAATGAAATACATGTAGCCTCACGAAAGCTCAGGGGGCTCAATCACCCCAGGACCCTGAAGATTCTAAGGTGGGCCCCTGGAACCCACCCATTAGGAGAGTCAGCTCCTCCCCGGGCCTGTTAAATTCTGTTCTAGACTTAAGCACCCCCTTTAAAGACCCTGGCTATGGGCCTGTGATTATGACCTGATTATTGTATGGTGCTTACATTGCAGTATACATTATTTTGGATTACTTTCTCATACAGACTCAGCTATTTTAAGAGTCATGTGCAAGATTTCTGTTGGAAAATAACAATTCATAAATTGAGTGACTCCCCCCCCCCCACAACCATCAATAGTGTTGATTGTTTTGATGTACATGTAATGTCGTTTATTAAACACTATCAATGTATTTAACACCCCAAGTCTCATCACCATTCACCAGGGTGAAAAGGTACGAGCCTTCAACATGGATTTAACATGTACTAGTATTTGTAAATTTAACTGAAATAATGCTGAGAGGGTTTGCTGTTCATCTCTGTATTGGCAAATTCTTGATAGATTTGATTAAATGCTTGATCTGTTAATTTTTTAATGACTCGGAGAAAAGAGCGACCCAACAGGACTTGTATCTGAAACATACTGATATTTGGTCAGTGGCACTACTACCATACTATGCTGGGTAACAGTAATGCCATGGTTTATTTGGTGACCAATATCCAAGAATCATTTCCCTACTTCTGAGCTCATCAATATTCTTAAATGTAAATAGCATGATTGGAGGTAGTCCTCAACTTGGGGTAAAACTAATCTAGAATCAAGTAGACTATGCAAGGATTCTGCGGTAAAAATTTGGTAGCCAAAATGTTGACTCATTTTCAAAGAACTTCTAGTATGCCTTGTGACAGGCAAATCAGGCAAATGTTGTGTAACTTTCTATGGGATCAATTTCTCTCCGGGCTCAAGAGTAATTCAGATCTTGTATTCTTCTAAAGTAAACAAGATACACATAGATAGCGATACATGTATTCAAGATAAATCCTTCCACCCAGGAGATACACCCCAACATGTACATGTCATGTAAAGCGCATACATTCAGCGTGTGCGTATGTTGCGTGCCTTCATATGCATACAATATACTACGGGACTCTTCAAGGTAAGTAACAGTGCCCATTTAGGTAGCGCATGATGAAGAAAAAAATGATGTAAATCACTCAGAAGTGATGTAATATACTCAACATTTGACAATTTACAATATAAAATATTTTGAAATAAATTTCTTTTGACAGATTTGGTAAAAGCAACAACATAATGTCTGCATATTATTGTGGTAGGTGTTTCTTTCATTTCAGTGATTTAGCCTGTGTCAGTGCACTTGAGAGGGCAGTAGATATATGGGTGGCAAAAAAAATCAAAGCTGTGCATCCACTATGTCACAACATATGGGAATTGCAGTTCATTAGCATAATTTGCTTTACAAAATTAGAGCTTTTCTAATGGAATTACAGGATTCATTTGAGGGGTAAAATCTCAAACTGTGGTGGATATTGGTCAAACAGTGCAAATACCAACATATAAGTTAAAATTTTTGGGTGGACTCTTCTTTTAAGCGGGTATTCAACAAGATTAAGAAGTTTTTCTGTACACCCGTAACAAAGAATTCCTACGACAGTTTTAATTTGGCTTGCAAATAATAGTTGTTACTGTCCACGTGCTTGGAGGTTTATTACAGGGCCCAAATTGCATGATTTATGAACGCTTGATTATTTTTACTCTAATCCCACCAGGTTACAAATTCCCTGGTGCAGCGACTTCCTTATGCTGCATTGGGATTTGTACTCAGTTGATTCAATAATTATTACTGCAAAATGTAGTGAATCAAATGTATAAATTATATTAAACATTGAAAAAAAATGGAAACTACAAACAAATCAAGAATCAGCCAAAGAACAGCCTTCTCGCATTGCTGGGGGTGTGGCCCAATAATAAATTTGATTTTCTGATTTTTTTTCATGATGTTGAATGGAATGCTCTCAAACAAACATAAATATGATCTCCTTTTCTGTAAATATTTCAATCTTAATCTGAAACTTTGGCAGGACATTTTGACACCTCTGAAGATTTGATTTTGCTTATTTTTTTTTTTTTTTTACTGTTCTGAGAATTTTGCCTGTTTTTCCAAACAATCTATCGAGATTTGTGGCTCTTTTTGGCATGATGGGTCACAAATTGAATCAAATGCTTGATCTTTTTAATTTTTTGATGACTGGGGGCTTAAGAATGAACTCAATCATAGGGAATGATTCTCAGGTATTTTGTAACCAAGTAAACTGTGGCATTGCTGTTACCCAGCATAGCATGGTGGTAGTGCCACTGACTGGATATCCTGTTGGGTCACTCTTTTTTCAAGTTGTTAATAAAATTAAAAGATCAAGCATTTGATTTAATTTTTCATTTTATAATACACAGATGTACAGCACACCTTCTCAGCATCTCTGCAAATCTTTCATTAAATAACATTTAAATAGCTGCACTAAGAATGCAGGTGTGTTAATTGGATTGTCAGTCTTTATGTGTATACCTTCTAAAATGTATGACTTTCTGTAAAAATCTAAAGACCTTTTAACTCATTTAGTTGATTCAATGTGTCTTCATTTTACTATAAAATTATCATTGGTAGGAATTTCAGTGATGTTTATTGTTCAAATTAAATTGTATGGAACTGATTGTGTTCTCGGTGAACCGGTGCACCATTAGTCCCCCTTTCCGGTCACATGTGGGCGACAGGCACGGTTCTACGGGAGTG
>JZLH01S0176108.1:0-10074 GCA_001188425.1 Eucidaris tribuloides | reverse complement strand
TACAATACTATTTAGGGGCCAACTTGACCGTAACTTCCGACTTGCACTCCCGTTGATAAGTACCATACACACTAACACCAATTTATATGAATGGGACTGAAGAACTTCTGTCACACTCTATCATAGACACAACTCAAGTTATCTGCGATCTTACAAATGCGTGCGTGCTAGCAGCACACACGCACTTGATAGGTCAATGCACAGCACACATGGGGATCACAGAGAGATCATTACCCTTTCGCGTGCACACACTGTAAATACATTACACAATATACAAACTGTATGCACATGTGCGTGTAAAGATCACATATATGGAAAGCCAACAGGGCAAAAACAGGATAATGACAGAAAGTCAGGAAATCATATTTTTGATGGCCAAAATCGTACTGCCGTATTTTGGGTGAAAAAACGTAAAAATACGGCAAAAACGTAACGGTTGGCATCTCTGGAGGAGTAATATTGAAAAGATCAGGGAGATGGTCAGGACTGTTTGTAGTCATCCTACTTCTAAAAAAAAATGTTCCTCATTAAATTCAATTCAGCTTGACACATCAGTAAAAAAAAAAAACTGAATTAGAATATAACTACAGAACAAGTCAGGAGGTTCTCCCATATTCAAGAGTGACAACGTGACCGAAAATAGTTGCAATCTTACCACGAGTATACTGCTCCTGTCTTGGTCAGAGCCAGTGAGAACTGGTTTCCACAGCACACCTTCATCACATGTTGGCCCTGGAGTTTGTCAACAGCCTTGGGGACCTTACAACCATCGCTCCCTCCGCGACCCAACTTGCCGTAGTCTCCATTCCCCCATGAGAACAGAACACCTGTAACAACATCAATACAATGCAGTTGCTGAAATGGTAGGTTAATGGAATTCTATCCATGGAATATGCGTGATATATCATCAGTTGAGAATGATGATATGAACTCTTAACCCTTGATAAGAACATCATTAACACTGTACAAACTTCATTAACCCGTTGGAGACTAAGTACAAGTTACCTTGTGCTAAGGTCTATGGAAAATGTGTGTTAAAGTGAAATCAAATCGTCTCTAATGGGTTAACATTAGCACCCTTTTCCTCCTCAAGGGTTTACATCTAATGCCCTTCTTATTATCAACCGTTAATGTGCCAATATCAGCAATATGAACATCTGTGAGATATTTGCTGACTTATCCATGAATTCTATGCACATTCTGATCAGATCTAATTTTTCTACTGAAACTTTTGACTGTACGGCAGCACCCCAGTATAACTACAAAAACATGAAACTATAAGTTTAGACTTATATTCCAGACACAAAAAAACCAGGAACACAAAACCATGAAAATTATGTCAACTTCTCTTTCAATCAGGATGCACAACATGATACCAGAAGTGATAATATACCAATAAATCATGCATTATGAAGGCATGCTATACCCTACCTAACAACGGCTTGTGTACAACTTTATGTGATGGGAGAATTGGCCAATTAGCCTCTAAACATATACCATCAAGTTTCACTCGAATTTTGATAAAATAATTACACCACCTTGTCTACAACATATTTTTGGAAAAGAACTTCATATATCCACTAAACATATTTCCATGCTCCCGTGGTATGAGGTTAGGAATTATATTGAGGTTCTCATTATGTTGATCAGTATTATTAATGAATTAATAAACTGATAATCTAATTAACTAATTAATTATAACCACATTCTTTTACCTGTGTCCGTCACGGCTAATGTTTGGGCATCATTGCTACCTAGGGCAATGTGTACGATTTTATGTTCCTTCAAGCCACCCACTAACTTTGGGGTCAGTTGATCATCACTGTTGCCTGTAGAGAAAAAAAAGAAAAAAATACATTCTCAACAGGAAATGAAATACACAACCTACTGAATAATCTACATTTAGCATACATTCGTCCTATTAAAATCATAATGACAGAAAGCTTATAAGGAGGTTTAACAGTAGTAGTAGTAGTAGTAATCCAGGTTTTAAATCCGGTTTAGTCCCTGAGCTACGGGGGTGGCCGGATTCACCTCGCACTCACAGAAATCACCCTCACCCCCTCCCTCCACTTTACTCTATTCGGCGCATCCTCCTCCCTCAACCCAACCATCCTACTCTCCTCCACCACCTGCTTCTTCCAGTGTCCTTCTTCGGTCGCCCCCTGCCCCTCTGGACCACAGCCACTCAAACTCAGCGCCGTTCTCAAAACGATCGATCAACATCCTCCTCAACACCATGTCCATACCAACGCTACTCCGGTTCGCTTGGCCATCTTGATCCACCGATCTCTTCACAACCAGAATCTGCATCAAGCCTCGAGTCTTCTTCCATGGTTCAATCGCTTCCACCAAACATCGCTCTCACCATTGCTCGTCTCGTCACTCTCAGAATCCCCATCGTCATTTTCACTCAAACACACACGTTTCACTCCTACAGACATGCGCGATCTCACACCAAATCTATAAGCTAATCTACTCTTCAGAGGAAACTTTCTCCATAGACAACTCTCTGCATTCCCTAAACTTCACCCATCCAAATCTTGCCCTTGCTGTCAGTATGTATTGTAATACAAAAGACATTTCATACTACAGTATATGCTGAATATTTCGTGGTGGCTTTATTCTCACAAATTTTGCGATTTACTGAAGATGAAAATTTTCACTTCCTGAATGCAAATGCAACAAAATCGCGAAAATATACTCTCGCCAATTCCTCCTCTTGAAGCAAAATCACAAAAATATAGGTATGCGAAATATATGGCGTACACAGTAACATAAACATATCAATTTAAAGTTTTGAATTTAAGTTATCAATATCACAGATAATTGTTTTAAAAAGCATAACAAATCTGAATGTTTTTCTTGTGTGTGTAATGAAAAGGAATGTTCTCACCAGTGTTGCATACAACAAAATGGTGTAAATCATCGCTTGTTATCTAAAATAATTCAAATATTACCAACAATAAAAGTAGATCAAGAATTGAAATTCTAACATTTTAGCTTTCACATTGTTTTTACAGGGCAGGTTATACTTACCATGGCCCAGTCGTCCATATGTGCCACGTCCCCAAGTGTACACCTCCCCAGCAGAAGAGACCGCTGCACTGTAGGAGTTTCCACACGCTACGTGAACGATGTGATTCCCAGAGTCTTTAGCAGGTAATAATATTGGTACAAGGCAGGGTTCTTCTCTTGAACTGGAGGTGGAAACAGACAAATACCAGGAGCAGTTAAAGAAGGAAAGACAGATATTCATGTGTATTTAGAGAATGCAGAAGAGTGAGATAAAGAAGAGAAATGAAATTTTCAACAAATTTTGCAAAACCGTTCAAGAGTTATGAATTTTCGGCATTTTATTCAATCTTTAATTAGCCACTCTTCCACTTAGTGATGAGAGTGCAGAAAAACCTGCATTTGTTTTGTACACAAATGTTCATGTTTTCTTATTCTTCATAAAAAAAAAATCAAATTTTCTGTTGCTTATTGTTAAAAAAAGTCACAGCAAAAATGATTTGGCCTGCTCTTCTAAAAGAATTGGTCACCTATCAACTGACATCTCAGAAAAAATGCATTATAAGAGACTGTCGTCTCTCATTAAAGTCTACATAATTTGTTCTATTGACCTGTTTGTTCCCAGGCCCAGTCGACCCCCTTCTCCATTCCCCCAGGAGTACACCTCCCCCTCGGCAGTCAGGGCTAGGTAGTGCTTGCCCTCAGGGTGGGCTGCTATCTGGACGACGTCCTTGTTGGATAATCCTTCTACTGCATGGAAACCCTGCAGATAAGAGAGAAGTTGCATTTCAGATATAGAAACCCTAGTTCGTATCACAATTAGTCAATAAATTAAGATGACTTGAATTTATACTTTTTTTTATGTTAAGATATGTATTAACTTGCACTGAGATGTATTTAACAAGTATATTACTTACACTCTTCTTTCCACAATTACAATAAAAGATATTCTCAAAATATTTGTGTTCCCTTAAATTGCATATCTAATACACAATCTTCAATTCTTTATAATAGTTCAATTTTCTTGGATAATATCTTGAAATTTCAAAGAGTAAAAGTTAGACAGTAAAACAATTTAAATGATTATATCAACAATGCATTTTTGGCATACTCCATCATGATTATTATTTAAAATATAGTACAAATTTCCTCATCTTCACTGAATTTTACATTAAGTTGTCATTGTGTTATCTTTTAATTTATGTTGTAGTTTAACGATTTATCTAAAGATTATTATTTTTTTATTTTTTTAGGGGTAACTTCAAAAAGCATTTTTGAGCTATATGTGACTCCACCACTTATGTATATGAATGTATATCTATGTATTTTTTGATGGAAATTGAAATATTTTGAGGTTTTGTTTTTAAAGTGGAAAATAAATAAAGTGAATGTTAAATGTTATAGCGTTTTGTTGTAATGGTACTGAGGGGGTTATCCTTCAGAAAAAAAGAGATCAGCATTTACTAATAATGGAGAGTTAATTCACAAGATGAGGATATGAAAACTACTGACAATATGATTTGCCAGTTGAATTCCAAGGAAATAACAAATATTTGGAACTGAAAAGAATCTACCATCATTAAATACATATTTGTTTTTTGTAAATTTGAGAATTCCCAGTAATACCATTGTGGCACATAAATTAAATGAAATCACTAACCTGTCCTTCATTGTTGAAGTACTGCATGTAGACCTTACTGGTCCGCGTCAGTACCAAGAGACATCGCTCTGAGCAGCACATCTGGACCACTCCTAGCTCACTTAGGGCCTCCAGCATGGTGGGACTAGCACATGTAGGGTGGGTGCTGGACATCTTGAAAGGTAATAGACCCCACCCCCACACCTCCTGGCCTTGGGGTATGATAGGGCCCTGGGGAGAGATTACAAACGTAAACGAGTTGGTTGGATTCAAATACAAGTTTCTTTGAAGGTGTTTTACTGCTTGATTTTTAAAACATTTTTATGCAATTAATGTACAATTTTATTTGTGAATACTACATGCAATTGGTTGGATGGCTTTTGCAAACACAACACATATTCAAAACATGCTGTGTACATAACTACTGATAAGCCAGAATATAACATTAAGGTTTCTAAACAGAAGTTTTATTTTCATAATTTTTATTTTTTCTAACTAATTTCAATACTATTTCATAAAGATGAATTTCCTAAACACCAGGATACAAAAATTGATAAAGCACAACTTGAAGAAGCATTTGTGTATTTTTCTCTCGAAAAATAAGTCACCAAGGTAATAGTTGCTGGAAAAGATTTCTGTGTATACAGTGCTAAAGTGAACATTACCCAATGGAGAGTGACGGTAGAGTCAGTTTCTGGTATAGGCTGGAGAGCACTACATGGGCCAATCTGTGTAGTTGAATGAATGTTTAAGGTGCTTATGTAGTACTCTGCTCTACATTTTTGGGTAAGCTGCTCCACACAGGTACCGCAGAGTGGATGAAGGTCCTGGTGGTAGAGAGCGTTCTGGAGGTTGGTACTGACAATGCAGGTTACAGAATCATAAAAATTCTATTTTTTTGGCATGCGCTGTGATAACTACAATGCAGGAATGTAAAAGAACATATTAACAAGAGCCCCGGGGGGCACGACGCTCACCTGAGGTCTCGCAAACTCTCTATGGCGTAACCCATAGACAAAAACATCAGTTATACACATAGTTTTGGCGCCTTGGCAGCGCTGATATTTAGGCACAACCGTAGACGAAAATGAACAGTTGAAAACTTTGTCCCTTGCCACAGTGATTTTGCCAAGTTTAAATTAAATTTCTAACATGCCGTTTTTATAAAAACAGGCACACCCTGAATATCTTAAATTTGACCTGTTGACCTACTATACGTGACTTGACACCCCAAATTAACATGAGGCTCCCTGTTAGCGCATCTACCCCAAGTTGTGGTTACGAAATGGGCTTGTTGGTTGAAGTTACCAAGTTTGGGCCCTTATGGGCCGCTGCCCCGATGGGCCCCCGGGGGGGCGGGGGGGGGTGGTGATTACAATTCCAGAGGAAACCTCTTTCCGCTCCCCTGAGGATAATTCCACAAGTATTTGGTTAAATCCTTGATGATAGAAATGTGAATTATTCCTATAGGCCCGTACCTCAAACTTTTGCCCTTGGGGCCAAACAGGGCGACCTGGGTGTATGACGAACATTATTCCAGCACATATAGAGGTTATTTTCGTTAACACACAAGTGCGCTTAAACTAAACTATTTTTGGATCTAGAGAGAGATGCCAATAACAAACCAAGGAAGAAATGTGATTCATGTTGACTTCTTGACCTCATAGTGTGACCTTTGGACCCCCAATAACATGAGGTCCCTGTGACACAATCTACCCACCCAAGTTTGGTTGACAAATGGACTTGTGGTTAGAAAGTTACCTAGTTTGGGACCGTCTTAATAGGGCCCTGCATGGGCCCCAGGAGGGGCCTGAGTGTTACCATTCAGGAACCCTCTTTCCCCTACCCCCGAGGATCATTCCCACACAGTTTGCGTCCAAATCACTGATGTGATGTGATTTTCCTATAGGGCCCTACCCAAAAGTTTTGCCCCTTGGGGGCCAAACAGGGGCACCCTGGGATTGTCATGAGAACATTAATTCGAGCAATATAGAGGTATCTACACAACCGTTGGTTAAGAGTAAACTATTTATCTGCGAACTAGAGGAAGGAAAGATGATTGTGGAAACTACCTACTTTTTGGCCCTTTAGGGCCCTGCCGCTGGCGGACCCTGGGGCGGGCGGGGCGCCCAGGGTGGACCAGTTTGAGGACCAGTGAATCCCTACCCCTAAGGATCATCCTGCCAAGTTTGGGCTAAAATCCCAATCATGCATTTTGGGAAGAAGAAGCTTGAAGATGTAAGTTTACACGACGCACGCGACGCACGCGAACGACGCACGACGCACGACGGCACGAACGGAACGACGGCGACGCGACAAAAAGGCGATCGCCAATCAGCTCACTTGAGCCTAGGTGGCTCAGTAGTGAGGTAAAATAAGAATTGTACGTCTCTGTGTCATAGGCGGAGGCATGTAAGGAGTGGCCAGTCTGTCTAGATGTGACATGATGATGACAGCTGCCTGTTGGAGATCCACCGATGCATCCTCATCTTCTGGTATCTCCAGGTATCGGAGGAAGCACTCTGTTGGACTTGGGGTTGATGTACCTGGCACCTACAGGGTAATGATGTATTCAAATTGTTTTGCAACTATAAATCATGGGATGGTGCCTTCTGAGACACCATCAATGCTACCTACCAATTGATATTTATTTCGTTAAAATTGTTTTTAAAACGGTTGGTCTGAACGAGGACAATGCTTGAAAGAGAAAGAAATGGAACAAGGGATTGTCATCATGGTGCAAAATAAGAAAACTTTTGTACCCGACTGAAATAAATAGTGATGGCGATGTTTTGCCTCATATAAAATGGGCCTATGCCAACTGAGATTCCCCACTTGGAACCTGCTGAAATACTCCTATTGATACTTCATGATTATCTTTTTCTCTTCAAAGTGTCTTGCGCCATATGGAAAGGACCTGTGCTTGCTACGATACCCCCATTCATATCTGCTGATTAATTTCTTCTCTTCAAATCGTTTTGTACCACAATGTCCTGTAACTGCTGAGAGACCCCTATTGGAACCTGACAATTATTTTTTTTCTTCAAATAGTTTGGCCGGTGCTGGCAGAGGCACCTCCCGCTATAATGAATAAATCTATAGTTGTATCAGCACCTCTGTGGACAACAATTTTTTCAGGTATCTTCAGTTTCCTCACTTTTCTGTGTCATGCTAAATCCATTGACAACCACTAAAAGATATGTGTGACAAAGGTCACGTCAACTCGAAAAAAAAATATTTTGGCACATGCAACTTCTGATGTATTGTCAACTTTATAAACAAGATTAATAAACTTTACAGAGGGAATCCATACCTCTGGCGATCCAGTGGCTCCCTCGATTAGGAACCGGCCATTGGGGCTGGGTATATCCTGGAACCTCTTCAGCAGTGGCACCATGGGTGCCGTGGTGCCTTGTGGGCTGTTGCGGTTGTCTGGCTCCTGCCTGCCTTTGTCCCACAGTTGTAGGAGGAGGAGGGTGGCGTCCAGCAGGTGACCAAGGGTACCACGCTGGATGGCCAACTCTAGCAGCAAGGCAAGGGCACTGTGTTGATCGGCGACAGGTATGGTGTCTACTCCCTTTGCACTGGCGCAAGCGTTCAGGTCACTGGGAGATAAAATAGGGTGAAAGAATACCATGAGTTTTAATTCAATGTGTTAATGATGACTTGAGACGGACACTCAAAAGAATATCTTGGTATATTATGAACCCTGAGGTTTGATCTGGCTCCCAATAATTTGTATATGTGGCAATCCAAAATGACACAATGACACTGATTTATAGGTGATTTATAATTTTGAAATACAAGACTAAATGTTACTTTTCTCTAAATGTCAGTGACATATATTTTGATGAAGTTCAATTCAACATTCACCTTCTTTTTAACCATTCACTATTAAATGATGAAAAATTGTATCATTTTAACAGTTGATTTCTATTTGAATGAATGACCAAGCAATACCTCAATTGATTACACAAAAAATTTTCTGTATGAAAATTGAAAATTTACTAATCAAAAATGGCATGCACTATTCAAATTCTCAATACTACAACACCAGGTTTATGCATAATGTCTAAACTACATCTTCTTTGTGAATCCAGACCATCATGTCTATTGTATATTTATCTTTTTCAACCAAATCATGCAAGTCTGCCACTAGCTATTGTTATCTCTGCACACTTACCCGACAACAACCGATTTCAGAAAGTTGGTGGCCTTCTCGACCACCTCAACCCAAACACTTGACATGGATGACTCGTCAAACAGGGTGGCCTCGGGGAGTGACCTCAGGGCATCCAGTGCATCGCTGAGCAGTTCAGAGCAGAGGTCCGAGTCCTCCCCTGACCTCCAGGCCCGACGCAGGAAGGCAAAGGCAAAGGACAGGGCCGTCCTGGCACCAACTCTGGCTAGAGAGGCTGTGGCTCTCTCCTTCATTTTCTTCACACTGCAATGAAAATGAGATGATGTTGACAACATAATACAACAATAACTCTACTGAAGAATTACAATAAATTTCTTGGAAAAGCTACAAGATGCTACAGCGTAGGGTTTTGAGAAAGTTTATCAACACAAGGCCAAATAACAATCATCTCGGAGATTAGTAAAAAGCCATAGACTTGCAATCTTTTCCACTTCTCGGATATTTATTCGCATACTAATGAATCTCTTTCTATTGAAATCCGAGTTTATAAAATTCTAATAAACTTAAAATTTGTATATGTGCAGAAAGATTAAGTCTTACATTATTTTACTCAAAGATAATAATAATAATAATAATAATAATAACACGTTCTTGTATGGCGCATCATACGTAACTTATCGCACGTCTCTATGCGCGTTATTATTACCCCATGGTCACAACAGGTACATTTAAGCTAAGCAGCTGTTACGCTTGAAGCTATAAATGACCCGACCAGGGTACCCATTTATACACCTGGGAGGAGAGCAGCAAAGCAGATTAAAAATGTCTTGCTGAAGGACATTAATGCCGGGCGGGAGTTGGACTCGAACTCGAGACCTCCAGATTATCAGGCATACGCCTTACCAATCTCGCCACAGCACCTCTGCTGATATCATATCATATCATTATCATTATCAAGCAATAATAATTAAATTTCAAAGACTAGGATTTTCACGAATAGTCTTCAAACTAAATGAACACGAATCCCAGTCAATAAAGTGCCTGAAATATAACCATTTAACTTACCCTGTTCTGAGAGGGGTAATCCCGTCTCCCAGACTGTCACCACTGAAGTCACTCCAGTCCTTTGTAAGCCACAAACTACAATATCTTGAAACTAAGATGTTCACAATTATGAAACTATATCCTGGAAATTTACTTTTGAAAGTGTTTTGTTTTTCTCTTCATTTGTTAGTATTTTAGTGTTTGAAGTATTAACTAGAAAACGTCAATGACGTAG
>JZLH01S0176065.1:0-10161 GCA_001188425.1 Eucidaris tribuloides | reverse complement strand
CCCCCTCCCCCACCATTTTACGTCAGTACAAACAAGGACAGGCGGGAGACACCTGTAGTTACGATAGTGCATGTCTGACATTTTTACTTCTGCCCCATAATTACTGACGTTAATTAGGTCATGATGATACAAGTATTGGTCATCGTCCGCGAAACAGGTGGGGATTACTGCTTTTCCGTTTTAGCTTGCTGGATGAGATTCTATCTTGAAATATTAACAATATTTTTTTCTTATTGTTATTATACGATATCATTATTACTATCATTATTGCCAATGTTATAGGTAAATGACATGATTGGGGGTAGTCCTCAACTTGGGCTGAAACTACTCTAGAATCAAGTAAACTATGCAAGGATTCTCCTGTGAAAATCTTGTAGACAAACGTTGACTCATTCGAAAATAAACAATTGTCAATATCTACTCGTAGCACGGAAACCTTGCTGTTGTGGCTATACTAATGGGCTTCTCTTGTTTTCGTCCCGGAAATAAATGATGCAATACTCTCTATGCTTTAAATGCTTGGAATTCTTCTTAAGTAAACAAATTAGCAGACAAAATCCTCGCCGAGGTGGAAAGATCCACTCTCTGCCTGCTAGATTATAGATTGTATTAATAATTTAACTCACATTTGGTTCTTGAGGCATTTCCAAGTGTTCCCAATCATGTCACTAACCTTTAATGTCGTCAGAGTTGCGATTTGCATTATTTTTTATTATTGCTGTAAATATTATTGCAATCATTGGTACTGTTGATCTTCTGTTGTGATTGTTGTAAATATTCTTTCATAACGTTTTATTATCAGTGTTACTTTTGTTATTGTACCTGTTGCTGTTGTCGTTGTTGTTGTAAAACGCGAGCTTTTCAATTTATTTATCATTTAAATTCCCCTACGTCTGGTGAGGGTATAAATACAGTTGGTTGATCCAAGCAGTGCAGAGATCACTACAGAAATACACGATGCAACCCATTCTGGAATTGCTTGAGCCACCCCTATAACCAATGAAGACAGTCCATATTTTCATACAAATTAATGACAATACAGATTTTTCTTCACAAAAACGAGAAGTAGCTCTTCCAGCGATAATCAGAGCCGTATAGCAGCTCTAACTTTCGATGATGTCATGATAGCGCCCTCTCATGTCTCAGGCAGCCTCGTTTCCCAGTGGCATTGGTTCTGTCCAAACCCATGTCGTCCAAACTTACGGTATTATATACCCTACTTTATAGTTAGGGCGCCTCTTCCTGTCACAGTGGCGTTTCAAATTTATGGTCATGCACAGTCTGCTGCGTCTCTTACTCATCAAACAATTGATGTTGATAGATTCGGACCCAGAAAAGATAGGAATAAAAAAAATACGATCTAGCCCTATCATCATTTAATCACAGCATATGACCTAGTCCACTGCCTGGACTGTTTTGTATTCACTTACCGCGCACGGTATAGCTCGGGTATTACCATCGAAATTGTACGTACGTAATCTCTACCCCGTAGAGATTAGACGTATTAGTGGGGTTGCGCCTTCAGCGGGGATAGCGCCTTCAGCGGGGATAACGCGTTCAGTGAGGTAAAAGTATTTTTTGCCGCCGGTGCACGACGGAGGGGGAAAACGATGACGAAAGACCAGTATCTGGTCTACATATGACCATCGATGAAATCCTCCAAAAGGCCCAAATCACGCCATTTCCGGACAACGGATAATCAATTAGATTCAATTTTAAAAGCATACGAGCCGAAAATGACATTTCTAGATCACCCCTGGGAATGGCCATCTTAAAAATTTGATATATGCAGTCACGTTCATTTAATTTGGTACTTGAGGTGAAGCAATGGTAAAATCAAGCACTACCTTTCATGACAGTGGGTAATGTAGTGGCAGTATGGGGATGATGATGATGACGATGACGACGACAGTGAAGATGACGAAGATGATAATCATAAAAATGATGATGACCATGATGATAATGATTGTAATGTCTACATTTTATAATAATGATGAGGATCATGAATATGAGGATGAGGACGAGGAGGAAGATAAAGATGATTAGTGTTATCATTGATATTGTTATTATCAGAAGTAGCAGTAGAAGTAATAGTAGTAGTAGTAGTAGTGTAAGTAGTAAAAGTACATGTATCAGTAGTAGTAGTAAGTAGTAGTAGTAGTAGTAGTAGTAGTAGTAGTAGTAGTAGTAGTAGTAGTAGTAGTAGTAGTAGTAGTAGTAGTAGTAGTAGTAGTAGTAGTAGTAGTAGTAGTAGTAGTAGTAGTAGTAGTAGTAGTAGTAGTAGTAGTAGTAGAAGTTGTAGTAGTAGTAGTAGTAGTAGTAGTAGTAGTAGTAGCAGCAGTAGTTGTAGTAGTTGTAGTAATAGTAGTAGTAGTAGTAGTAGTAATAGTAGTAGTAGTAGTAGTAGTAGTAGTAGTAGTAGTAGTAGTAGTAGTAGTAGTAGTAGTAGTAGTAGTAGACGACCAGTAGTATTATAACAATTTTAAGATGATGATAATGATGACGAGAAAGAGGAGGGGAGGAGAAAGTGATGATTAGGAGGATGGTGATAATAGTAGTGATGACAATATGATTGTGATAGTTGAGGTGGTGGTGCTGGTGGTAGTGGTAGTGGTGGAGGTGGTGGAGGTGGTGGTGGTGGTAGTGCTGGAATCGACGATGTTTGCAAAATCCGAATTAGTAATTATGAGGCGTGTGTGAAATACGGTAAATTATATTTCTTTCCTTCGTTTCTCTCTTCGTCTTCTGCTGAATCTTCTTACTCCCTCCCTCTCATTTTCCTTCACTCTTTCAACTTCACTAATTTTGTAAACAACGTCTGATTTATTTTTCGCTGAAGAGTTTGTTACCATCAACACCACCATCACAATCACCACCACCACCACTACCTTCAACAACACTACCATCACCATCCCCACCTGACCCCTCTACCACCACTACCACCACCACCAACTCCAACACCACTACCCCAACCACCACCAACATCACCTCAATCACCATCACAATCACCACCACCAGTACCACCGCCACCTCCACCACTACCATCCCAATCCCCACAACAATCAAGACCACTACCACTACCACTACCAAAACCAATATCATCACCAATAACACTATCCACCACCACTACCACCACCACCACAATCACCATCACAATCACCACCGCCACCACAACTACCACTAACACTACCACCAACACCATCAGAACTATAACCACAACCATAATCACAACCACAACGACAACTACAACCACCACCAAAACCACCACCAGATACACGCGATAAGACCATCCTATCTGAATTCATACCTTTTTGAAGTTCCATCCTCATTTTGAACAGGAAATGCAATTGATGCTGTCGCAGACATTTGACTTCGAAACAGGAAATCGGGACTTTATCGAGCTCAAAATATGGAATTAAGAGACTTTATTGAGTAACTGCGATATCTGCTATTAAATTGAGGTGTGTCTGATTGAGGATCTAGTCATGATGAATAATAAGGCAAAGATAGTAAAGCATGTACGAAATACCCAATCTCATGAAAAGAGGTCATGAAATATACGATTTTTGGATGTGATGATTATTGCGTACAGAAATCATGTCGCCATTTTCATGGTATTAGTAGAAATCCCCTAAATTAATGACGCAATTAAATGTCATTACTATAACACTCACCATGGAAAGGTATTATCTTTACATTTACAAAAAGATCATATCAATTTTGAATTTCTTCCCATAAATTAAAAAAGACACTCAATCAAAATCTTTACATTTTTATTGGTAGCATAGCCATAAGCCATTACTTCATGAATTCTATGCTGACTCACGTTCACGATGGAATCTGTGATGATGATATTGACGATGACGACGACGACGAGGATGATGAAGATGATATCGCTACTACTACTACTTCTACTTCTACTTCTAGTTCTACTACTACTACTACTACTACCACTACTACTACTACTACTACTACTACTACTACTACTACTACTACTACTACTACTACTACTACTACTACTGCCACTACTACTACTACTACAACTTGTTCTGATGAGGATAAGGAGCATGATGATGATAATGATGATGATGGTGGTGATGAAAACTATGATATGATATGATGATAATGAAGATAAGAAGAAGAATTTGCCGTTTCAATTTGAAGTTGATCGATATTCTGGAAGCATCATAGAGAAAAGGAGGTCCTTTAAGAGGTCTTCATTAACAATCACTAAAAGGTTCCTGCTAGAACCGAGTTGAGTTGTATAAGTACGCTTAGAATAAAATATTTGTTTTACTTTGTATGATTAATTGCGATTAATAAAGAACTTGTGAAAAAATAATTTCAAGCATACCTATGCAGGACATGAAAATGACAACCACTGCCCAATAATTTCCTCGTTTTCATCTTTGATATCACGCGAAATATGTTCATACGAACTTTGTTGTTTCTCCCCGAAGTTTGCAAATCATGAGAAATCTTCCCAAGGTCAAAGAGGTCCAGCTTGTTCCTCCAAATGCGAATTACGGCTTGATAAATGTTATCAAAGTCGCTTTAATGATGTGCTTCCCGTATATACACACTCTCAGGAGAGGGGTTCTGCAATGGTTCTTTGGTTGTCCCACAGGGGGAAACTTGGGTTAACTTCTTTCTTGAAGAGATCTTCCTTAAGACTCCAAGAAAGGTTCCCGCTAGAATCAATTGAGTTGAATAAATATTTGTTCTTAAAAGTTTCACCCAGTGGGACAACGAAAGAATATCTTTTTCATGAGAATGTGTGTACACGGGAAGCACATCATTAAAGTGACTTTAAATAATCAAAGTGTATTTCGCATCGGAAGAAGCAAGGTGGACATTCATTATCTGGGACAAAATTTCCCTGATTTGCAAGTTCCGGGAGGAAACACAAGGCTAGTATGCGCATATTTCGGAAATTCAGAAAAGAAGTTAGATGATATCGAAGATAAAAAAGACGAAATTATTTGGGTAATGCTTGGCATTTTTATGCCCCGCATAATTATGCTTGAAATTATTTTTTTTTCTCGCAAGTCTGTTATTAAACGCAATTCATTTTTTTATGCGAAGTAAAAGAAATTCAAAACGCTGACTAAAAAGTGGACTTGAAACATACATAATTATTGCTTTATTTACTTATATGTTCAGGTAATGGCATTTAAGTGATATGTTTTTCCCATGCAACTCAAATTCAGTTGCTCTATTGAGGAACATACACAGACACACCCATTTTTTTTTTTGCGGCGACCCTTATTATCTCCGTTCGGTGCATTATCATATATGTGTACTTAAAATACAAAAAATGATAAAACATTTATTTTTCTCATCTTGCTTTACATTACTACAGAATGAAACACAATAATAACACGTAATAAAATCTGTATGAATTCATTTTGCTTAACTTCAAAAAGGGGAAAAACACATTTACGCCGTACACACTGGCACACACCCACACACACACATACACACAAACACACATAAATCCCCGCGCAGACACACAGACACACACAGACACAGACACAGACACAGACACACAGACACACACAGACACAGACACAGACACAGACACAGACACACAGACACACACACACACACACACACACACACACACACACACACACACACACACACACACACACACACACACACACACACACACACACACACACACACACACACACACACACACACACTCACTCACTCACTCACTCACTCACTCACTGACACTTAACTTGAAACTTGTATCCATGTTTATAGTTTGAAATCTTATTATTTTCATTTGGGGGGGGGGGTTACATGTGTGATGTGCGTGTTTGATAAACTTAATTCCCTTTTCCCGTTTCCTACTAATTTTTGTTTTAACATAATTTGAAGAACTAGGATGCAATCCTAATGAGCGATGTGTAACTGAGTTATAAAATCATTACTATGTGGGCGCAGGAAACACTACACCGTCTTTAAAGGGAGAAGACGCCAGCAACTAACAGGCATAAGTTAAGAATAAAAATGACATTGTGAGTATTGTAAGAATTATGGTACACGGTGACAAAAACAGCCTAAATAAGGGGTACTGTGTGATACTCACCCTCATCAAAGCCCTATAAATTAGTTAATTTGTGTTTATTTTACGTCTTTGTAAGTTTTACCCTAAGACAAAAGTTGCAGAAACAGCTATAGGGGAGGAGCTTATCAATTCAAACAGTGCGTACATTACCACGGTGCGGCTAACACACGTCGCGTGGCATGCATTTTTCACGCATGGTCAGCTCCCTGCAGTGCACGTGCAATCTGATTGGTTGGCAAGAATTCAAATATTTTCTTAACTTATGCCTGTTAGTTGCTGGCGCCTTCTCCCTTTAAAGACACTATCATTGTTGAAGTCCCATTTAAAAATTAGGTAAACTTTGCTATCTGACATATGTGTTGAATAGAAAACTTAAGACAGTTATGCTGTCACTCGTAAAACGTACAGGTAAAAATCAGCACATGAATTATTGTCAACTGACAAAAATTCTACAACACAGCAGTCTATATGGGAAAATTAGAGTGGAACCGCAATTATTTTCACTTTTTAAAAGCACTTAATGATCGTTTTGAACTACAATTTTTCAGGACTTCATTTTTAGACCTTACCAGATACACTGGTAGCATGGGGGTCTTTGTTGGATCATGTAGCTCAGTTTTTTTTTTAACAGAAACATTATTAGACGATGCCTTTAATTTCAATCCGTTTCTTCACATTTCGAGTTTATACTTGCAACGTTGGATCGATCCCATCATCTAATTAAATCATTAACCGACTGTGTTACATAATTCGATAAAGACATTTCCTTAAAACATAACAAAATCACGTTTCGAGTCGAACCCCCAGACATAAGTGTAAAAGTCTATACCTACTTACAAACCAACATTTTAAAGCAATTTACTGACTGAATGAGCGGTGTAGTTGATTCCTTTGCGAGTATTGAGTACGCTAACAAACTCCCCGACATTGACACAAGATGGCCACATACACGAAGATGGAATTTTCAGTTTCGCGCGACAAAGAGAACAAAGAGAATCAACATCCGAAGCTAGTAAGATGCCTGCAGAAGGTCATTCGATGGCTTAAGCTGCCCTCACGAATGGCCCGAAGTTCATACCATCACAGATGAATTTAAAAATTTCCTTAATCGTGTGTCCATCCTTACTCAACTTCGAGACAGTGTGACGCCTGCATTATGCATGGACATCATGAATTGCCAAAAGAGATCGGACATTTTGACTTGGTTTCTTATATTGATAGGGCATATTTGTATTCGTGCAAGATGTTAAGAAGAAATTCAGAGAACTATTCCTGCGAGAGGATGTTACAAATTAATGGGCAGTGTGGGTGTATATATTTAACAGGACACTTTTGACGCTTAACGACACCGTTTGGCAAAATGCTATAATAAGAACCATTTCTCCTTCCAAATGGTGCTTATATTCACGAAAGCGTGTGACTGCAGAATTTGAACAAGTCCGAACCCTTATTTTGCTTTATTTGTATGCATGCCTCTGCGATTTCTTTCACACCCACTTTCGTCAAATTGATCCACAAAGGAATAAATGACCGGTTTTTCTCGTTTTGATTGTCACAAATTATTCCAAAAGTTATATTATTACATGTAGCTACGATTTTTGGTTAATAGCTCCAGATACATTTCTTGGGATATGAAAAGACGCTTTGCCGGTAGCTGCCACATTTAAGAAAAAATATGAAAGTGCTTAGTAACTTTATTTATCAAATCAATCAGAAATGTAGCTTATTACACCTGCTAGTTGCGGTGCCCCTATCTTCGGGGCCCTGGGGAATAGACTTAGTTATTACAATGGCCACAACCAGTCCCCAGTGATTTCCAAAATCCCAGTGCGCTTTTAGCAAAATTAAATTTTTGCGTTGGTAGAATTCTCCTTCCCCCTCGTTTTTCATAGTTTTATCACCCCAGCTTTGCCCCCGCCAGAGCCCTGGATAGTTTCCCCCACAGAGTTCGAAGTGTTTGGATAGATTGTGAACAAACTCTTTAAAGTATCACTTATATTGGATTGAAATTGACAAGTTCGGTAATTATATTCGACCGATGATATGAGGAACAGACTTAGGATGGCAATAACTATAGATGTAAACTATCATCTGTGAGTTTCGTCTAAGTGAGTCACGTGATGAAACATTCCTTTCAGGGGCGTCGCTATAACTTTTTTTTTCAACGTGGTTGTACCTAGCAGACTATACCGACGGGCGACGGTGCGACAAGTCAACAAGCACAGAAAGTCTTACAAAACAGTTCACCCCACCCCCAAAAGACGTTGTCTGAACTTTTACCATGCAGACAGGGTCGAAAATGACCCGACAACCTCCCAAACAATGGGGGAGGGTGGTTCCTTTGGTTATAACAAGATGTAAATACGGAACGAAAGCATGAAATAAAGATATTTCGATCTTTACCCATCACTTTTGAAGCAGATTACATTACTCTTGAGTAATCCTTGTGTTACAAATGTGACAAGTTAAAGACTGTAAGGGTGTATCGATGAGCTGTAGATACTGTAAACTAATCCACCAAAAATAGCAGTAACAAAGGTGTCGATCCATTTTTCGGATCGAGCGGAGGGGGGGGGGGAAAAAGTAAAAAATAAATCCATTTTTCGGATGGGGGGGGGACAAAAGTAACAAAAATGATTTAAACAAATTAAGAAAATCACTTTGCGCGCCAATTTGCAATATAAAATTGTGCGAGTTAATTGCACTGCTTTTTAAACGTATCTTTGCATTACGTTTTATGAACTTTTTAAGTTGTCAAATTATTGAAGGGGGAGGGGCAAATCGATATGTTTGCCCGCCAATATTTTCATTGGATGCACGATGACTGCCTTCTTCCCAGATCGTACCCCTGAACATATATTTTTTTTTTTTACACAACTAACGTAATCAGGTTTTGTCCACATACTGAGTTAATTAACAGCCAAGGATTATTATTCTGAATGTTGCATGATGGCGGAATGAGAGGGTGTATTGTTGCAATCGGGATTTATTTTGTTGTATTTTGCTGTACACACGTATCACCGGCGTGATGTCCTAGTGGTTAGAGCGTCCGCCTCACGTCCGGAAGGTCGCGGGTTCGAGCCCCGGCCGGGTCATATACCAAAGACTTTTCTAAAAATGATAAATTCTGCTTTCTAGCCATGCGCTTGCGCTTTTAGACCATAGAAGGGTCATAATGACATTAATGTTATGCAGGGCCCGCTGGTAGAGCAGTCTGTGTGACTGAAGTGGCTACCGTGGGTAAATAAGACGAAATTATTATTATTGACAGTATATAACCCAAAATAACGACAAGGGCGTTCATTAATTTAATGAAAATTCACCTGCGCACATTTTTACATGAACACGGCATTTGATTTGAGGGCAGACAATGATATTTCACGAGATAGCTGAGTCATACTGCAGGCTACCACCTACTGGGATGAAGGAAATAAAAATAAGAGCGAAAGAAAGAGTCTGGAAGCAGCTACATTACATTACTTGTCGCATACTGGATTTCTTAACTCACATACAAGTTTGACCCTATAAAACACAAACACATGATTCCTATACACCACACGACCCTTTTCAATGGGGCGTGGCATATGGGAGTAAAAAAAAATCCACAGAAGTGTGAAAACGAATAATGAAGGTGGTGATGATGATGACGATGATGATGATGATTATAATCGATGATGATGATGATGATGATGATGATGATGATGATGATGATGAAGAAGATGAAGATGAAGATATATGTACATATATGTGTCTGTGTGTGAGAGTGGGCATAGGAAGATGGGTGGGTGGGTAGTCTGGCTGCCAGACGTATTGGATGGACCAGTAACATAAATATTTCTACTTCGCGGCCGGCCTCTGATTGGCGGAGGCGGAGTCTAAAATTCAGACTAGTGGGTGGGTGAGTTTTGGTGGTTTTGGGGGGTGGGGGTGGCATGACATTGACCACAACTTTTGCAAATCCGACGTATAACGACGAAGACCCGCTAAATAAGCAATAACGGGGTCGGGAATTTGTATTTTGATGGCTGTTACTGCAGGATAATGAATATTAGAGGTGATACGATTCATGTGATATCCTAATT
>JZLH01S0176052.1:61404-72678 GCA_001188425.1 Eucidaris tribuloides | reverse complement strand
TTTATGGAAAAATAAAATTTACACCCGAAATAATTTGTATTTAATCGTGGAATTTGACTTTAAATTTTACACTACAACTAGATCAGTAGGTTGCAAATTTGTTCACGTTAACTCATATTTGATGAAAACTGGATTTAGTGCCTTTTGGAACTAAGCTCTTCATATATATATATATATATGTGTGTGTGTATGTTTGAAGTGTGTGGTGTGTGTGTTGTGAGTGTTGTGATGTGGGTGTGAGGTGTCGGTGGTGTTGTGCTGGTGTGTGTGTGTGCTGTGTGTGTGCATGGGTTGAAGTTTGGGCTCGGTGGTGTGTTGTGTGTGTGTGTTGGGCTGTGTTGTGTAGCTGTGGGTGTGGGCTGTGTGGGTGTTGGTGTGTGAGGGTGTTGTTGTGTGATTATATGATGTGTGTGTATATGTGGTGTGCGATGTGTGTGTGTGGTGTGGTGTGTGTGTGTGTGTATGTCGTGTGTGTGTGTGTGTGTGTGTGCATAGTCTGTGTGAATATACACACTCATAAAATCTGTACCATACGGTTACAACGAAATAACCAACTTTCTACCAGTTTGATGACTGTGTACAATTTTTCTTTCGAGGTATAGGGCCAATCAGGAACACGTTGTATGAACAAGTTGGTGCCGTGACCGGATATCAGTTAGGTTGTCGGGTTGTGATCCCTGTTGGTCACTCTTTTCTGAGTACATATTAACAATATATCAGGACCAAGCACCCCTTGATTCTCACTACTTAGTCCCCTTAATATTGATCAATACCAGTGATGATGAACAGAAAGTTATTCTGCCATTCGTTGAAATTCTTCTTTGCAAACCTTTCAAGAAATCCTTTTTGAAATTTTCGGCGTTTGAACTCTGATTGGTCACTCTTTTTCCCTGAGTCATTAAAATATATCAGACCACATGCACTTGATCTTATTTGGTCATTAATTTCGGATAATACAGTGATGAACAGCAAATTTTATTCTGCATCGCTAATATCTCTTTGCAAACCACACCTTTACAAGTAAATCCTTGTAAATTCGCTGAAATTAAATGCTTGTTGGCATACTCTGTTCCGGTAACGTTTGCATTTAAGAAGTTACGACAGATAAGTGAGTACGAGCAAATTTGAATACATGTTCAAGACTTATGTACATGTTATCAGAAGTGTATTATTGGTCACTATATTGTACAGGTTATTAGAAGGCCCATATCTCCTTTCGACAAACTAAACTAAAACCTCAATAGCGGTGTCTTTTTTTTTTCTTCTTTCGGAGCATGTATTAGGGAAGGTTCTCGATTATTGGCACAATTTTGCTGCCAACAACACTTCTATTTTTGCAGAGAACAATCACTGCTCCAACAACACATTAATGAGCTCAGACGCAAGGGACCTGGGCTTTCAATATTCGTTTTCAGGTAAATCGTGGCTTGTGCGTTACTACAAATATGTAGAGTTTCAGGTTAAAGTCCGTTGGGTATTATTTTTTTCAGTCAATAATATTTTGTTATTCTCCAGAGTAAAATAAAGTATAATGAGGTGGGTCCCGCTAAAGAGCCTATACTGATCATTGAAGATTATGAATTCCATGTGTAGTAGTCTTTTGTTGATGATTAATTGCTTTGGAAGAAAGGGCAATAATAATAATAGTAATACTGATAATAGCTGAATAATATTCAAAGAATCTCTATGTGCTTATGATTGGTTAATGTAATATAAACTACAACATAAAACAATTCAACATCAAAAAAGAAACTACAATTAATCATAACAATCTAACAAGAGAAAATATATGTTTTTAAGGATTTGAGGAAGGAGTGAGTACATGTGATAGCCATAAATTGATTTTGGTAGTTTATTCCAGAGCACAGGGGCTGCTGACTGAAAAGCCCGATCCCCATATGAACATGTGTTGGTTGTGGATACAACTACTAAATTCTGGCCTGAAGATCGTAGATTTCTTTGTACATTATTTCGGTAAATGTCCTGCGCTTTGCAGATACATTTTGGTATTGAATTTATGCTCATTTTTTTTCTAAGACCCGAGTCCTTGCCATTTATCAGCACTTGACTTATAATCTACTAAGCTAACATTTTACCAGCCTCGTCTCCGCATTCATTTTTATCTTGTATCCGGACAATTACCCAAGGACAATTATCCCGATGACAATCACGCTCTGGATAATTACCCCCAGGAAAATGACAAAAAGGGGTCTTGTCCTGGGAATAATTAAGCTGTAGGGAAATGTTCTGAGATTAATTGATTGTGAGAAAATTGTCCAGGGGTAATTTTGCGGATGGTTATTGTCTCAGGGTCGTTGTCCTATGGCAATTGTCCGGAGGTGTAGATGTCCCAGAGGGTAGATGTTTTACCATTTCATCCTGTATTCGAACAGACATTTAAAGTTGATATTCATAGCAAATTAAATTCAACAAATTTAGTTTAGTTTATAATTTAATGAGTTATCTAATCATTTTATGCAGCTAACATGCCATGAAAGTGTGTCAGCTTCGGGTTTTATGAAAATAAAATTGCGATAAATTGACCCTCTCCCATCTCCGAAACCGGCTACAGGAAAGGGCCTGTTTGTGTGACGTCACACCCGGGTATACGCTACACGCAGCTCACGCGACGGACTGCGATAACGCATACAGTCATAGAGTGTGTGTCAGCTCCATACTCTCAAAACGGCTTAATATTGTTTTAATTGTTAATGTCTGACATACATTTGTCCTCTTCCGTGGTAAAACATATCCTGATGCCATTATTTATGTCATTATTGGCACGGAAATGGGGACAATCTCCGAAAAATTCGTGTTTAACTCACCCGTGTGCGCGAGAGCTGTATAGGCCCTATATTCATGGAAATAGCTTGAAACAAACCCCGATAAACCCTGAACTTAGAAATTGTGTTCGAGAACTAAACTAACGTTACTTATTGTAGAATCATGTTCCGAGGTAGAATTTCCTCTGACATAAAAGATTCTAAGTCAAACTGCGCGTGTAATTTAGATCTAACTACTTTTGTTTTGGCTTTGTTGAGCTGCACGCGCAGGTAATGTAAATCCGCCAGCTATTGATCTGATAGAACCAGGCCCGCGCGTCCGGCCAAGCCGCTGGTGGCGAGCTAATGCTGCAGACGAGCAGCTAACTCCAGCTGCTAAAGAGCCTTATTACCGCCCCAACTGCATTACTCGCGCATGAATCGTAACCCCAGCAGAATCGCCACGACTCATATTCCAGCTGGTCTGGAAATGATACGAAGTTTACGGCAGGCTGATTGGTCTATTTTTCTTATTATATGATATTCGTCATGATTTAATTGATATCAACTGCATTCTTCCATGGTGGAAAGAGGTAAACTCTCCGTCTGATAATGTCAAAAGTGCAAATCGCCGGCCGACTCGGAACACTGACCTCCAAGAATAACACAATAAATACAGCCGTAGTAACACCTTGGAGGTCGATCCTTTCCCCCTTTTCAGCGTTTTTTTCCTCCAAACAATGAATTTCGTAGAACATGTAGAACATTAAGTTGGAAATAATGAGACGTAAATTGCAAACGATGAAAGTATTAGGCCTATCTTTTATTTTCATAAGGGAGAATAACACACAAGTTCAGGGTTGTCTTTCCAGCCAATACGCATAGAGCTACGTACCCGGAAGTTGCCCGCAAGTCCACGAACCCGTCTCTTACGTCACAGCTAAAGGCCGTTTTCGGACAGTAAACGAGCAATTTAGGTCCCGAGGTTGGGGTGATGTTTTCACCCTAATTTCGCTTTTATGGAAGGGTTATATTGCTTGAATGACATTCAAGTTCATTGTACGGCTTATAAGCTCTCTGTATATCGTCATATTTATGGTTCTTCAATAAATGTCTCCTTTAAGATCTAACATTAATTCTAAAAATATTACAAGGAAAAAATGTTCCCCCCCCCCAAAAAAAAAAAAACTAAATAAATAAATAAATAGAATAAAAAAACTAAGATACCTATTTCAACAATTTTGGGGGATCACCTTTCTAAAAAAAAATATACTGGAATATTGCTCCAAATGGATAGTTTATAAATGACTTCACCATATAGATCTATTAGTAGATCTACTTGAAAATGAAGGACTTGTCGCTTCAATTTCATTTTTTTTTTTTACAAAATTTCTGCCCAGTGTACAAAAATTTTGTCCAGTTTTGGTGGGACTAAATCATTCAATTCACACAGTGCAAACTTTGTTCATTTTTTCCAGTAGAGGGCGTATGTGGTCCGTATAGCTCTGCTTATAGGACCACATAGATCTACATAGATCTACTGTAGATTCCCCCCCCCCCCTCCGCTCTCCCCCGAGACTGAACCGAGCCCTATTCCCTGATTGAAAACATGACCCTTTTCCCGAAAATGCATCGGAAACCCTAGAGTAGAGAGAGATAACTGTCTGTTCCGGGGAATCATTAAATGTACGGAGTTCAGTGGGGCCAAACGTAGTCTCAGTGCTTGGTTTTGTGTCGGAAAGTGAAACGCCGGGCCGATCGGGTAAGCGTTGATCCTACACAAAATGATACGGATGGGACTATTACAAGTCGCCCGCACAGCTTATTACACATAATTTCGCGTTTTTAAGCAAAATTGGCGCATGAAGAGAGATTAAATACTTAATCAAAACACGTAGAACCAGCAAAATCATACGTCCTTTACAAAAACTAGACGTCTTGAATCATTACTACGACAAAAACAAAGATTTACGTACCTCCAACTAGCTTTCAGCTTGTTCGACTGTCTTCATAAGATCGTAAATTACGGGCCGCAGCCTCGTTCAAGCGCCTTCAAATAATTAAAAGTTCCCTAAAATCAATTTCAGCTTAAAATCGATTTTGTGAAACAGCAAGATGGAATCGATTTCAGTGCGGAATTGATTTCAGACGCTAAAATCGATTTTTAGGTAAAAATCGATTTTAGATAGTGAAACACCCCCCTGGTCAACTTACGATTTTCACTTTTTTAAAGCACTAAATAATCATTTTGAAATACAATTTTTTCAGGGCTTCATTTTTAGACCTCATCAAAGACACTGGTAGCATGGGGAATCATGCGGCTCAGATTGTTTTAAGTGTGGTAAATGTAATCATATTCCCTATTAATTCTTTTTCGGGGGAAGGGGGAGGGGGCACCCAAGCAACTGCGGGCAACTGCGCAAAACAATGGCAATGTCTCCGGAGATCAGTGTGTGGCATTCCACTGAGAATTTTACAAGCGTAGAGGGGGACGTGTATCATAGGGCCGCCGTCATGCAGTGTACATCGCTACATAGCTCTTTGGTCTTACTGTTAGATCATTTTGCCGGGCATCTTACGCAATTTTAAGCGGGATGCTCGTTTTTTCCTAGAATTAGCACACTGTAACTATATCACTGAAATGAGAAATTAACTGTGTGTAATATCAGGTGATTTAGAGATTTTTTTTTCCGTTTATTTGCCTTTATTTGTATGACATTGATAAGCGATTGATGTTGTACAAGTTTTGTTAAACAAACTGAACTCAATCGGTGATTTCATTTCTGTTTCATTTGTCAGTTTGTAGTTGTAGAAACAAGCAAATCACACAATCGTGAGTTTATATATTTTTGTTGTTGAAAATTTCTAATTTCTTCATATACCGTAAATCATTGTCACCGTGGTGTTAAGTACACCTTTATAATTTTGATTTTATGCGGCGATACGACCATGTCCACGGATAAGAGTTCATTAAATACAGAATCGCGAAAGAATTAAAGAAGGGAAGACATGAAATGAAATGAACAGACAAAAATCAAAACTGATTGGTTTTCTGTATCTTTAAAGTAATAGGCTAACATTGTGGAGCTTCAAATTAAAAAAAGTTATCAAACTTTGCTATCTGAGCTACAGAGTAGTGTTTGAATGGACAAGTAAACACTCAAGAATACAAAGGTTTGGAAATTTGTGCTGTCACTGGCAAGATATAAATGAATAAACAATTAATACTTATTTATTATTTTTAGACCTTATCAAATACACTTGGAACATGGAGGATTATGTAGCTCGCATTTTTAAACTGTGGAAAATGTTAACCAAACAGTGGCTTTAATGCCCCACGTTGAAATTTAGTGGAAAAATATTGCACGGGAGGGAGGGGGGGGGGGGGGTGGAGTAAAAATCCACATCTAGCCGATCGTCTACGTGTATATCGTGTTTTTAAAATTAACCTGTTGTACAAAAAGATTGATTAATATGCCATGGTTCGCCCCTATCATTGTTTGTATGAAAACAAAAAATCTGTAGACGAAAGTAAATAGGTCTACACATGACGTACACGTACTGTATGCATACATTGCCCTTTTGCTAATGGATGAATTGATAAATCCATGGACCTATGGTGTTTGTATAATGTGGGTATGTACGACATACATTGTATGTATATGAGTGTATGCATGTATGTATGACTGTATGTATGTTTGTATGTATGTAATGTATGTGTATGTACCTGTGTACTGTGATAAGCGAGTAAACGCTTAAAAAACATATTCTTGTTTTCACTTTTTTTAAGCACGTTTAGAGACGAAAAGATGTGTGTCAAATTACTGAACATTAGTGTCCAATACACACTTTTTACAGTGTACTGCTTATAACAATTTCAGTTTCATCGTACAAAAACCACGATGACTCATAGGCCTATACGTTTCGAAAACTCTTTATATTTGGTGTATTAACTTGCATCATAAATTTTTATTGAGCTGAAAAGCTCTTTCTCTTTCTCCGAAAGGTACTCGAGCTACCTCCATGATATGATATTACATAACGAGTTACGAACTATTACCAAATTAATGGCCACATCACGGTCAAGGTATCTGAAAGTGACCCTCATCAACTTTCTGACGAAACGACGTGCATTTACCCGTCGTAAAAAAACATTTCTCGTTAATGAGGGATTACTGCTAAAACACGAATATGTATTCAGTTCACTCGCATGTGTGTGTGTGTGTGTGTGTGTGTGTGTGTGTGTGTTGTGTGTGTGTGTGTGTGTGTGTGTGTTGTGTCGTGGTGTGTTGTGTGTGTTGGTGTGTGTATGTTTGTTTGTTTGTTTGTGTGTTGTGTGTGTGTGTGTTGTGTGGTAGTGTGTGTGTGTGTGTGTGTGGGTGTGTGTTGTGTTGTGTGCATATTGTGGTGGTACATGTATTAATTGATCATCATTGCTCATTTTAATTTTCAGTTCCACAATTTGGTTTATCTATCCATTAACTATATAACTATATCATACTCTAAAAAATGATTACACATAGGCCTAACAATGAAATAATGATGTTGAACTCTTTTAATGGTTACTTCATAATTAGCCCGCTACACTATTTTACCCGCATACTAATGCAAATTTTTTTTCTTATATGCAAAAATTACATTTTGTTACAGTATAATCAAGTGTGAAATGTACACTCCTGCTCATAATTATGGAATATTTTGTTCATACGTAAGTTCTTTCTCCTATATCGTCCAAAATTTTTAAGATAAGTGTTTATTTCACAAAAAAACAGTATGTGAAGCAATTTTGAATTTCATGAGATGACTAAAGAAAAAACTAAAATACATTTGAGCGAAATAAGAATTTTATATTTATTTTTTTTAAAAATCCACCAAAAATCATGAAAAAGTATTAAATCAAATTAATTTAAAAAACATCACAGAAAACTAATAAATTTTGATCTAATACAAATCTAATAACGCGCGTAACAACCACGTGACTCAACAACAACAAAAAAACCGCCATTTACAAACACATAAACGCAGGTTTTAGCGTCGAGTCGGACGCTACAAAATGCTCAAAATTCATGAAATACTTATAGTATAACTATTTCACCTAAGGCGAACAAATATTAATCACAGACGTACCGTTCACGGAAAAATTGCAACTTCTAAAATGTTTTTTTTAAGTATTCCATAATTATGAGCATGAGTGTACTTGTGGTATTCTTGTCAGATAATTTCATGTGTTTTCATCATTGTAATTCATCGATATATAAATAAATGCAGAAAATAAGTTGCCGAAACAAAAACAGTCACAAACATAAAATCACGCACGGTATTTATCTAAAACTTCTCACTCTGTTGCCATCAATGTGTAGGGATCAGAAAAAGGGTTGTTTGGGATTCTAATGTAATTTTACGATCTTTGGCTCCCCCCCCCCCCCGATATTTCGCGCGATATGTCTGCATCGTAAAAGCTCTCGCTGATCCTATACTATAAACCAACACATTTACCTTTGGGATTCAACTTGGTGGTTAAAAAATGGAGGAAGAAGTGTATCAAATTGAATTTAATTTAGACTTTCATAGTTGTTGGTAAATCTTTTGTTGCATGCATCACTCTCTGCCAGTGGCGGCTCTTCCTATAATCTCCTTGGAAAACAACAGAAATCATTGAATTTCGTTGACCTCACTCAAACTTATGACGATTTTCATATCCTCCAATTGAAAGCATACCAGAATTGTCCAAGAATTTATGACCGTCTTACGACATTTTGCTGACGTCATTTGACCTCACTCCGTTACTTGGGTTGCGAGTTGAGTTTGTATAAACACCTGTTACCCTAGTAACGGAGACCCTCAACCCGTGGTGATCAGTCTCTCCTTCCAACTATAGACTACGTTGACCATATTTGGAGACAAACAATTGTATTTCTTGGTATCTGTATTTCCTTGCAAGAACTTCATTAATCATTTCAAGTGTATATGACCTATACTCGTTCCCAATTAATGAATCCTCTAACTTTCTTATGATGTTCTTTAATTATTAGGCCTATGCCTCTTTGCACTGAAATGTCATAAATGTTAACTTCCTGAAGACGTTTTCCATATTTTCCAAATCTATCAAGCCATGAACAATCCTTATTCACACTTTTCATTTACAACAGTTTCTTAATTCATATGAAATCCTTATAAAGTTGCAGCCTATTAGCATAACTTGCATAATCAATTTGGCCAAAGTTTACGTCTTGCGATTGAATTGAACAAATTTAACCTTTAAATAATGATGATGATGATGATGATGATGATGATGATGATGATGATGATGATGATACTACTACTACTACTACTACTACTACTACTACTACTACTACTTCTACTACTACTACTACTACTACTACTACTACTACTACTACTACTACTACTACTACTACTACTAACGGACATGTCTGTTGTGCAGATACAATATTCTCTACTGCGTATATTCATGTATAATAAACATTGTATACACAGTAAATATTTTTCGATATATAGTACACGTATAACAAACACAAGTCAGTTTTTAACATGTTTAACTTTTACTGAAAGTGATTGTCTCTCAAACAGAAAAAGATTATTTTACAGTTTGGGGGCAGCCGCAGCATTGAATACCCTATCACCAAGGGTAACTTTTGACTTTCCTGATGAATTTTTCATTAGTGTGTTATCTTGAGAACTTCAGAGGCGGTAGAGCGCAATTGTATAATATGTTTAACATCTATATGTTTTCATATGTGGCGTGAGCGCTATTTCTGTTCTCTTCAAATAAACAAATTCAGCACAAATTCTTCAGTAGTGTACTTCTTGGGTTCTCGAGGGATTTCTGGAATTATGGACCGTGTTCCTGATTATTTCCATTGACTAGAGCTTCCCATTTAGCAATTGACCCACCTGCTTAAAACATAACCAGCTTACGACTTACGTATACGAACAGGGGTGTATCCAGGATTTTTTCCTTGGATATTTTGTAATCATATTCACTTCTTCACAATGAAATAACAACAAGATGTGATTATATATACGTGATCAATAATTTTTATTTTTTATTTATTGTGAAAATATCCCTAAAATATATGTTTTGAACAAAAATGTATCTTTTGATTTATTCATTTTTTTTTTTTGGGGGGGGGGGCAGGTCGTACGGCACTCCCACCCCCTGCATACGCCCATTACGAAGAAGCTAGAAAAAAAAACTTTTCATGACGTCCATCCACGCGACTCGTAAAACTGTCAACCCGCGAAGGCTATTAACATAACTTACACTCCAAGCTATACAGCTCCTTCCAGTCCCAAGGCGATATTCAACACAAACATTAGTTTGGTCGCTCTAAAACTCTTTGCTCTGACAACTTCATTTCGTCCAATCCTTCGCAATTTATTCTATTGTCACCGGAATAGATTCAGAAATATAACACCATACCCACTGAAAAATTATTTATAGTGATAAATTGTGATTTTAAACAAGGCGGTTATGGACTATCTTTGTGGGCAAATAATCGCCCCCTCCCATGACATTTTACATTTTGAGTATTGTTTTTAACAAATTGAAGAGTAATGTCTAAATCTAAAAGGCATAACAGCAGTAAACATTTCATTTTGACAGTCCAATTGTGCTTTTTAAACTCGGAAAACATCTTTGCGATCGAGACGAATCCTGATTCAAGGTCACTCACTGACATTGACATCTTGTGAAATTACTTATACCTCGCCCGTTATATATTTGTTATGTTTGTTTGCTTCATAGTAAGCCGATAAGGGGGTGCGGCCACGCACGCACACACTACGCACAGCACACACACACACACACACACACACACACACACACACACACACACACACACACACACACACACACACACACACACACACACACACACACACACACACACACACACACACACACACACACACACACACACACACACACACACACACACACACACACACACACACACTGACACACACCACATAGTACACATCCTTCTATGTCATAGATGATAGTCAGTCCCACAAACATAAACTGAATAAGTCACAAAATTTATTGTTTATAACATCCTACACAAACTCCCATGCGCTCCCTACACTGATTCATAACATTCGTGATTGTCTCAACAATAGCTAGAAACAGTTTTACCACGGGCGTGAGGGGAAGGGGGGGGGGAGGGGGATGCATCATCATTTCGTAAGAAATTGATGACTGTCACTAGAGGCATTTTATGTTCATGATTAACATGTGGAAATGACACTAAGAACCCTTTTTTCAACACTATCATCACTTCGTAAAAAATTGAGTAATTTTCTGGTAACACAGGAAGGGTGTATAATTCATCTCGATTTCTTTAGCTTATGGTTCAAATTTTGTATAACTTCTGTGTAAACAAAATAGCTAATCTTCGTGGCTTGTGTAAAGTAAAAGTTTTGTGAGCAGGACAACAGAAACAAATATATTTCAGGGTCATCATCCCCCTACACGCACGCACGTGCACACACA
>JZLH01S0176008.1:24002-37236 GCA_001188425.1 Eucidaris tribuloides | reverse complement strand
GATTACATTTTGGAGCTGAAAGGTCAAAGGTCACCGGGCCTTAAATATGTCTGATTTGGGTTCATTACTGTGATAACTTGAGTATGACTTATCCGATTTTGATGTAACTTGGGAGAAGTATCTAATATAAGGCACCAATTTACTGATTCGATTTTGGAGTTGAAAAGTCAGAGGTCAAAGGTCACAAGGCCTCATGTCCAAATTGAGCTCATTGTCAAGATAATTTAAGAACTGCTTAAATTGGATTTTACTGTAACTTGGTCAAGGGTCACATGGGCTTATGCTTATTCATCTAATTGGTCTTGCTACCATGGTAACTTGAAGCTTTTCAAATTACATCAATTGGATGGGAGTGCGGACTGTGGAGGCATACCCATTGACTGCGCGCAGTCGAACTGCTCTAGTTTATTTTTCCCAATCATGTCACTGCCCTTTGATATTGTTACATTAGAAATGGGGAAAATGGCAGTTTCTGTGTATTTAAAGATTGGGTTATTGATTTGCAAGTCCATTACTTCCCTTCATTATCAATACCAAATGGTAGTTTAGTACTTTATACAACGGTGTGTTGAAAGTCTGAGACCATACGTCATGATTTGTTTGTTTTAAAAAAACTAAATAACGACAATGTGACCTAGAATGTGTTGCTTCGTTGAGTTTCGAGTGCTCAAAATCGAATCACGAACTGTGGCACCGAGCAAACCGAGGGGAAACGCCCTGATGTCAATCGGCTTATCCCCTGCGCGACCGTTGCCTAACGGCTGATCGGACCATTTTGGAACGGCACGTGCACGTTTGACGTCGCGGATTTTTTTAAATTGCTCCTGAGCAAATGGAAAAAGGATGAAGTTTAACCGTCCAGATTTTAACCAAAACTCAATATTTTACCCCAAGTCTTTATGAGAGGTGTTTATTTATATTAATCTTCACATTGGATATGATTTCAGCTGATTTGATTCATATAGATGTTTTTTGACGTGCAAATCAATAACCCAATCTTTAAGGGTATCTATATTATGTTTCCATCATCTTCCAATATTTTAATTGCTGTGAAGTGTTTGATTTCAAACTTTGAATGTTTATTCTTTTCTTTAAATATCAAGTACATATTAACCTTCAAGGGTATTTCTGAGCTGTCATTTTATGAGTGATATTGAATCACAGGTGTGTTCACTTTATTGAACATTTGTTTCTAGATATGTGCGCAGTACTAACAAGAATTCATTTCTTAGTTCTATTACTGGAATTGCTAGCTTAAAGTACTCATTGTTACAACAATGTTTTTACTATACAATGTATTGTATTTATATGTACTGTATGTGATTTCATTCAGTACTGCCCGTACTGGTGTGCATTTTAATGTTCATGAAAGCTGTAGTTTCAAAATTTAGCAACATGTTTCACAGTTAATAATAATATTAATGTAATAGTCATATCTATTATAATTCTTGGACTCTGGCAAATTGACTAATTGTTAAAGTGACAAACACTTACCAACTCCAAAAATACTGCTTTCAAATGCTAAGTGGTGAAAAATTGTTGCCTTTCATTCTCTATTCCTGTTGTTCAGTTTACATCTAGTAAAGCTGTAGTTTATGGTCTAAGATCAAGGCTGAATTGTATGTTGTCCATAATTGAGTTATATTTAATGTGTATTAACAGTCTAACAATGACCCCATCCTTGATTTTTAGAATATGACTGGAATTGCTACACAATAGACATTATGATTTTGTGGGTAATGTATTGATTTATATTTTATTTCATTAGGTGCTGGTGTGAATCTTGTTGTGCATGATGATTGTACCATAGTTAGAGTTATTTATATCTGTCTCAGATTTAGGAAATATTAACTATTACGTAACAAAGTTTCAATTTATTTCATTTATACTTAAACAGTTCTGTACAATTTGAATTTAAATTTACATATATGCAATGATATTTCATGTAATTGAAACTAATCTAATTAAATCAAAATTATATTTTGCCTCTCGTTTATCCCATTCAATACTAAGACCACATGGGCAATTCCGTGATTAGTTACGTTACACTTTATGACAAACTTTACTCAATATTTGGCTCTTACATGAATATGCTTTCATATTATTTTTCTGTTTTGGTACTGTCAATTCTCTAGATTGGCACCTACATGTACTGCACAATATCAAGCAAAATCATGAGACATGTTGCAGTGGTAAATAACAAAGAACTTTATTGGTTAGTTACGTTACAGTAAAGAGGACATGGAAAAAAAATCATAAGTCTTTGTCCTCAAAGTTCCTCAACCTTTTTCAACTGAAAACAAACTGTGGTATTCATTTCTGGCATCTTGATAAGATCATTTGATATGCAACGTATCGATAAAAAATCTTTTCATATTTTTAACTACAGCATCAAGAAAACTGGTTAGTTACGTTACGGTTAGTTACGTTACATTTTGTCCATCCGCAATAAAATTGCGTTTATTCACGTCTTTTTCAGATTTAGTATGCATATGTTGGCTTGTATTACTTTCAAAACAATGAAACGAGGCTATTGGCATGGGAAAAACTGCAGAATAAATGATAATTTTTCATAAACTGAGATTTAGTACACATAGTCCACATGTGGTATTCATGTATAGTCGATTCTCCTTGAAGGTGCTGTTGAAGACGTAAAATTTAGAGTAGAAATGATGTCCCCCATTGTTTCTTCATGATTCATACCCATTCAAACCATTAAAGTGTAATATGATTCGAGATAGACCAATTTATATAATTTGTGATTAGTCCAATAATTCACGGAATTGCCCACATATTTGTGGTTTGCCTTTTTATCTTGGAATGTGGCTGTATTTACCCCATCTAATGAGTATGCTAAAGTAGAGAAAAATATCAGCTATTCAATGAACTGGGTGCTACAATGTCGTAATGAATATTCAGTTTGTTATGAATATTTAAATGAGATTTAACTAGAATATTCATAAACTTATCAAATTGGCAACGGCTTTTGTTATGATGAGGCTTTGGGTTGTTGCACTTTGTTAGTGGGTGATGTATTGAACTAATTGAGAAACATATTTTACGGACGTGTTTTTCTTTTTTATGTCGTTTAAAAGTGAAAGTTATTCAATCAAAAATTATTTTTCGTCTTAAATTTCACAAGAAAAATAAGATCTTAAAAATTTCACCAATAAATAATTAATTAATTAGGCGAATGTTTTACACATCATTCAATACCCATTAACCATTATGTATAATTGACTATTCCAGTATGTTGCCGATTTAATGACAAAGCAAATTTTTAGTGATTATTTAACTCTGGACAGGCTCTAGTATTGAATGAGTTATTGGACTCCAGCTTGAGTGGTTGTCATAACACATTTGATACAAAACTTTAATCAGCTCCAAATGTACTCCCAAGAAGCAACAAATTATTCATCGACATGCATTCTGTATTTCTGGTGCTATTCACAGTACTTCATATTTTTAGCAAGTAGTTTTACCAACATTAGTTCCTTCAGTTCACATAGGGCTGTATGGCTGAAGCAGTACTGGTATGTTGTGTAATGTTGAATCATTTACATGTAGGTACATGTACAGTATCATTCTTTACCACTGCACATAAAAATTCATATGTGAATGATACACCTTTCTGAAAATCTATTGTTTGATCATAATTTTATCTGGCAGAAACAGTAATAGTACCTTTTGTCAAAACTTGATGCTAGGGCTCTATATCCTTAAAGGAAGAAGGAGCCAGCAACTAACAGGCATAAGTTAAGAAAAAAATGACATTGTGAGTAATATTGCAAGAATTATTGAGCATGGTGATAAAGACAGCCTCAATAAGGGGTACTGTGTGATACTCACCCACAGCAAGGCACTATAAATTAGTTAATTTGTGTTTATTTTACGTCTTTGCAAGTTTTATCCTGGGGTAAAACTTGCAGAAACAGCTATAGGGGAGGAGCTTATCGATTCAAACAGTGCATACATTACCTCCGCGCCACTAACACACGTTGGGTGGTAAGCATTGGTCACGCATGGTCAGCTCCAGACCTGGGCATGTGCGATCTAATTGGTTGGCAAGAACTCAAATTTTTGTTAACTTATGCCTGTTAGTTGCTGGCTCCTTCTCCCATTTGCACCCTTGCTGCAGCACATCAAAGTATCAAAGTAAATGTCTTAAGGCTCTGAATGAGGGACAAGTCTGTGAAATCTGAACATCAGTAATTAAAATTTGAAAAATGCCTCCAAACCGTCTACCAGCTTAGTGTGAGTTCTTTGCCATCGGAATTTAAGTCTCATTGAGACAATAATTCAAATCAAAGTCTGATGTCACTATAATCCGTACTTAGCTCCAGGTTCTTATGACGGTATTTTCTTCCATATACCAGTGTGTATACACAATGTTAATTTGTAGATATGCAAAAGAGATGCCCTGCCTGGGCTTATTTTTATTTTTATTTATTCATTTATTAGCTCACCTGAGCCAAAGGCTCAAGTGAGCTATTGCGATTGCTTTTTGTCCGTCTTCCGTCGTGCGTCGTGCGTCGTTCGTCGTTCGTCGTGCGTAAACTTTTACACATTTTCAGCTTCTTCTTCAAAATGCATGATCTGGATATGGCAAACTTGGCAGGAATGATCCTTAGGGTGGGGATTCAAGGGTCCTCAAATGGTACCCCTGGCCCCTAGGGCCCAGGGCAGGCCCTAAAGGGCCAAAAGTAGGTAGTTTTTCAAACATCTTCTCTCTAGATCCAGAAATAGTTTAGTTAAGCCACTTTGTGTGTAGAATACCTCCATATGTGCTGAATTAATGTTCCTTTGACAATACCCAGGTGGCCCATTTTGGCCCCCAAGGGGGGCAAAAGTTTGGGGGTAGGGCCCTATAGGAATAGCTCACATTCACATCAATGATGTTAGACCAATCTTGGTGGAATGATCCTCAGGGAGGGGAAAGAGGGTTTGTGTAATGGTACAACCAGCCCCCCCCCCAGGGGCCCAGGGGGCAGGGCCATAAGGGCCAAACTAGGTAACTTTCAAACCACAAGCCCATTTGTAACCAAACTGGGTGGAGATGGGTAACAGGGACCTCAATGTTATTGGGGATCAAAGGTCACATATGTAGGTCAAAGGTCAAACGAAGTCAAGTTTCTTCTTTGGTTGGTATTGGCCTTCTTCTCTAGATCCAGAAATAGTTTAGTTAAGCCACGTAGTGTGTAGATACTCTATATGTGCTGAATAATGTTTCTCATGTACAATGCCCAGAGTGGCCCCGTTTTGGCCCCCAAGGGGGGCAAAAGTTTGGGGGTAGGCCTATAGGAACTCACATTCACATCAATGGATTTAAACCAACTTGCTGGGAATGATCCCAGGGGGAGGGAAGACCAGGATTCGTGGAATGGTAACCAGCCCCCCCCCCCCCCCCCCCCCGGGGCCAAGGGGCAGGGCCCATAAGGGCCCAAACTAGGTAACTTTCTAACCAGAAGCCCATTTGTAACCAAACTTGGATGGTAGATGCGTAACAGGGACGTCAATGTTATTTGGTGGTCAAGGTCACATAAGTAGGTCAAAGGTCAAATGTTAAGATACTATGTCGTGCCTTGTTTTTATAAAAACGGATGTTAGAATTTAATTTAACTTGGCAAAATCAGCTATATGGCAAGGGGATGCAAAGTTTTTCAACTGGTTCTTTTGGCTACGTTGGTGCCTAGATATCAGGCTCCAAGGGCCAAAACTACATGTATAGGTATAACTGATGTGTTTTCTATGGGTACCACAGAGAGTTTGCGAGACCTCAGGTGAGCGTCGTGCCCCCTCGGGGCTCTTGTCTTTTTTTTTTTTTGGGGGGGGGGGCATACCGGCACTCTACATGTAGTGTATGGTATGTGCAATGAGTCTGACCCCATTTTCAGCCTGAAAAGCCTTCCAATGACCTTTATTTGCTTGTTGGCCATTTCAATGTCCCCTCCCCCTTATTACATAAACTGCATGGAAGCCATGGGGGTGGGGGGGGGGCTGGATGGTTCAAGCAAGCTCTGTCTCAGAAATCTATAATTTTGAAAAATGTATTCTACTGTATTCAATGTAAACTCTGTTCATACATAAAACTTAAAAAAAAACTCACTTGCCGTTTGGGTCCTTAGAACAGTTATACATACATGTATTTGTATGCAATGCAAGTTTAAATGTACCAAATCATTTTTTTGTTTGCTGAAAAATGCAATCAACAGATATTTTGTTGCCTTACTTTCAGAACATAACTCATTTTGTATTGAATGAGTGTACGGTATTAAAAACTGTGGAGGTGAATTTAAATAGAAAGATTCTTATCTATCATTTCGTGTGTGGACATGCATGCAATGTGTGTTATGAGATGCAGTGCTAAATTTGTCTACCAGTATATTGTAATACAGGTATCATGTGACTGTGGTACATTGGACATTGCAGGAGTTACCCACACATACAAAAAGAGGTTAAAATGTACCAATACACTGGATAATTTGTTTGCTATATACTTAGAATATATTTGTGGCATGCCATATGCAAAATATTAGCACTTGTGATCACGCTTATTTTTCTTTATTGGGGTTTGAATATAAATTTCAAACAGTAAGTAAAAACAAAAGGGACTTGAATTAGACAAGTCAATCAACCGATTTTATCAACTGATTGATCGCATTATCAATAATTTGTCTGTGTATGTCTTGATCATTAAGGTGTAACATACGTGCACCCAGTGTATCGATCAATATCGATACTAAACTTCGATATATATAGTTCAGCAAAATGTATGCGTATAGCCTGAACGCGCACGCATAGAAATCGGGGATTACAGAGCAGAACTTTAACGCGTGGAGCCCAAGTGCCAGAATATTGTACACCTAACCGGACTTATCAAAATATGGATTACTTCATGGGCTAAGACAACCGAATTGAGGTTACTTGTAGTGTATTCTAGTTGTACACAAATTTGACTTTTAGGGTATTGGAACACTTTAAACATTACCTCTGCTCATTACTAATATCACTGGATGGTGTAGGTGTATGTGTGTGTGTGTGTATGTCTGTGTGGGTGTATGTGTGTGTGTGTGTGTGTATGTCTGTGTGGTGTATGTGTGTGTGTGTGTGTGTGTGTGTGTGTGTGTATGTCTGTGTGGGTGTATGTGTGTTTGTGTATGTATATGTGTGTGTCTGTATGTACTTGTAACCACCAGCAAACGGGGACGTGAACCTAACATGATACATCCTACATTTGATTGTGGACACATACTACACCATGGCCTGTACAATGTCAAAAATAGTGTCCTCATTTGTATGTTACACGTGTCATCCACTTTTTCTACATCCCCCAATTGGCGGCGCATGCAAGTACCAGTATGTGAGTGTGTGTGTGTGTGTGTGTGTGTGTGTGCGTATGTTAATGCCGCCAATCGCGGACGAAAGTCTGACACTCCACTATCAGATCGCGGACGATGTCTGAACCGAGGACGGTCCACGGTTCATAACCTAGAGCAAACGATTGCAAATTTAAAAAGCAATCGTTTGAGGGCATCATCATTTTTTTTTTTACTGTGCACAAAAATCGTCCTCGGTTGCCTGTTACAAATCAAACATAAAATTTTATACACATGGGTGTCCCCGGTTGGAACTGAGTGTGTGCGCGGGTGACTGTCGAATATCACACACAAAGGTTCTCATTTGCATATTATTAATTAAAAATTACGTCCTCGATTGATGGCAAAAGCATGTATGTGTGTGTGTGTGTATGTGTGTGTGTGTGTGTGTGTATGTGTGTGTGTGTGTGTATGTATGTGTGTGTTTGCGTGTGTGTGTGGGGGGGTCTGTGTGTGACATGTGTTTGTGTCTGTGTGTGGGGTGGGTGGGGAGGGGTGACAAGACATATGCTCCACTGACAATTGCTGTGGCAATGAAATCTCTGAAGACAAGAGTTAGGATTAGGGAATATCATTGGGTTTTTGGTATAGCCCGAGTGCCTGATGATTAGGTTTAGGGTTAGGGTCAGAGTTGGAATCTACTTCAAAATTAGAATTTAGTGCTGGAGCAATTTTCACCCGAGCATATGTCAAGCATCCTGGCATTCTGGGGAGGACATCCCTGCAGGGCCACTGTCATTACAAGTTGGACGCCATGCTTGTACAGAAAAATGTGTAAGAAGGCTTTTCAGGATGGGCTATTTATGCACGTACAGTGAAAAGGGTATTAAAATGGCAAATACCAGTAAAAAAAAAGGGTATACTGTTTCAAACGCTGTATACACTGTATAACAATGTTTCCAGTTTAAAAAATCTGAGCTACATGATTTTCCATGCTACCAGTGTCTCTGATACAATCTAAAAATGAAGCCCTGAAAAAATTGCAGTTTAAAATGATCATTATATTAAGTGCTTTAAAAAAGTGAGAATCATTGAAAGACCATTCCAGCTTTCCCCCATAGACTGCTGTGTTGCAGAATTTCCTATCGCCTGATAGGAAATTCATGTGCCAATTTGTATCTGTACATATTGCACTAGTGACAGCATTGTGTTCTAGGGTGTTTGTCCATTCAAACACTGTCAGATATGTCAGATTGCAAAGTTCGACAATTTTGTAAATGGGTCTTCGACAGTGTTATACAGGGTGGCCCAGAAAGAATGCTACGAGTATGATCGCTAATTTCTTCACCATTATCGGCAAAATGTCATTAACTTTATTTCGTTGGTTAAAACATTCTTTTTCCAATAAAATGATACCAAGATCATTGATTTTGAGTAAGGCATTTTGACTCTGGGGCCATTTTTTGGAGGCAATACAATTTCCCAAATTTGCCAATTTTTCAACAGCGGCGGTCATCGGAACGCTGAGATATTCTGGCGTCTCAGCTTGCCATACCTGACAAACTGCGATGACAATGGAGACACAGCTCGCATCGTCTTCCTTATGAAAGCGAGGGCATTCCAGCCCTTTTGTCATTGCGGTTTGTCCGGTATGGCAAGCTGAGACGCCAGAATATCTCGGCGTTCCAATGACCGCCGCTGTTGAAAAATTGGCAAATTTGGGAAATTGCATTGCCTCCGAAAAATGGCCCCAGAATCAAAACGCCTTACTCAAAATCAATGATCTTGGTATCATTTTATTGGAAAAAGAATGTTCTAACCAACGAAATAAAAATTAATGACATTTTGCCGATAATGTTGAAGAAATTAGCGATCATACTCGTAGCATTCTTTCTGGGCCACTCTGTATAGCGTCTTTAAGGTGGAAAAACATGTCTGACACTGAAGGATAATGACTTGTTTAGGGTACATGTACGAGCTTGGTGTCCACCGAATTGCCCTCCCCCCAGAGGACAGGTACAGAATATAATTATAAATTTGTATTTGTTTTCAGATACACACTATCCACATACACACAAAGAGACAGTTTTAAAACATTAAATTGCCAGTAACAAAATTACAGTAATATACTTTATTACAAGTTTACAACAAATAAAATACATGCATGTACCAACATCTTTACACAACATAGATGACATGGATAATTTTAAATATAAATATCCATTTTATCTCTGAAATATCAATGTAATATATATTTCACCACAGTTACATGACTTCAGTACTACAGGGGCCAGCCTGCACACAGTTTCTAACAAGTAAATTATAATTCAACACTCACAGGTATACAAATTACTGTGAATACATGATTTTTCATTTAGAAACAAATGGGAAATTTCACAGTGATGTCTCTTATTTGTCTAAATTTTGGTCTTTGACCTAAAATATTTTCAAAGATAGCTGCTTGCATTTATCCGAGTCTGATTACAATGCAAATTGCTAGAGACTAATAATCTGGAAGTGAATAATTATCAATTTGTTGCATATGGACATGGTCATCTAACAAAGGTAAAAACTAATACATTTCTATATTTGAATTTAAAAAATTGTTTTGCAATTTGAAGTTGTTTCCTCTCTGAAGACTAAGTGATAACACATTTTATTACCCTGTTGGAGACAATTGATTTCACTAAAAGTCAACACACATTTTAGATAAAATCCAACACAAGTTAACCCATAGTTTAATACATATATGTATGTGTACATGTATATGCTAATTTGTTACGATTGTACAATATCTAAGCAGTCAATAAATGAAGGCTAATATGTAGATCTAAGCAGTCATTAATGAAGGCTAAATATGTAAGCCTTCAAATATAAGCATTCATTTTATCTCATTTGCATATTAACTTGGCCAAATGACTGCTAAGCGACTGCTTAGGTACTGCTTAGTAAGCCTTCACAGCCAAATTTAGGCTTTGAAGACTAATGCAAAATTGAATGAAGACTAAGTATATAAAGCTTCAATTGATTACTAGATGACTGCTTGCTGACTACTTGCATGACTACTCAATAAAGGCCTTCACTTTGGTAAGGGTTAGTCTCCAATGGGTTAACATTTTTGCATGAATGCATTTCAGCACTAAAATTTTAGCCAGCATAAATTAGTTATGTCATGTCCAGCAAGCCTCTGCTCCAGCAATCTATGAAGTTAGCACTAGAAACCCTTGTGTACAAATATTGTGAAGAGATCCATCTGGTAAAATAACATTTAAAATAGAAACCAACTCAGATTATCCTCATTTTTTGTATGTGTATTCCTGTTGATTTGGAAATTGGAATTGCCCTTGTATGCCTTTATACAAAACAGGAATTAGAAATATTTTGAGTTTAAAAACAGTGCATAATTACATTTGAAATAGTTTTACATACACTCAGGGCTTTATACTAACGTTTTTGGCTGGTTGTCTGATCAGGTAAGCAAACTTTTCTTTCATTCACTCAGTTGCCAGAACCAAGTTTTATTTGCTCAAATGAATTAAAATGCTCGTTTAATTGTATTACTTTAGAGGTAGTACCTCGTTGAAACTGTTTTCACAGATTCTACTCAACTGGAATTTACACAAAATTGAAACAAACAAACAAACAAACAAACAAGTCTTTGATACTCATTTGCCTTTAGAGTTGAGGATTTACTTCCCCATTCAAACAACTAAAATTAATTTCCATAATTTTTCACTTGCCCAGAAGCAAAATTTACTTGCCCGGGGCATGGAGGCAAGTGCTGCTGGTGTCAAGTCCTGAAATACAAATTGGTCTAATTACCTGTTATAGTTAAACACATGTCTCTTCAGCTCTGTACAAATAAAATGAGAAAACTTTCAGATCAGGGATGTAGTCGAGGCCGGCCTCAAGGCTGGATTTTGCCGACCTTGGCCTCGGACCAAGCCACGTGTACAAAGTCTATGGGAACAACATTTTTCCAGCGGCCTCGTGACTCGGAACGGCCAGCCTAGACTACATCCCTGTTTCAGATACACCACTGCCTATACTCTGCAAGCATCAATACCATTTTCTTCTTTTCTCTCTTTTATGTGTATTCAGAAAGACACGTATGTACATGTATGTTACATTTTGGTCAGAAATATTGTACACTCGGACTAAAAGAATACGATGCAAAATTATTACAGAGTCATTTTAAACAACATACACAGTATATTATGCAGAGATGCCAACCAGTATGGATTTTTCCGGGAGGTCTGGTCTTATTACAGTTATTAGGTGGTACGGTAAACAATAAAAAGGTTACATACTAAAAAAAATGAGATTAAGAGTGCGGATGAGAAAAATATTTGAAACACCTGAACCAAAAGTTTTCTAATGAGGAAAAGCATGAATAAAACAAATCTTTTGTTCCGTCGCATTTCCATTACAATTTGGGCATTGCATTCAAATCACTTCAGTAACCAAGGAATTTGGTTCAGTAGTTTCATTTATTTTGGTCATTCATGTTCTATTCTTATTATAATCTACTCTAATAAGACCAGATCTGCCCTGGAAAAATCTGTACTGGTTGGCTTCACTGCATATGATTGAAAAAAAATTACACAGTTTTAAACAGCATATTAAATTTACATCAGTATCACATCATGGATGATTATCTAAATGGGGGGTTTCAAGCGCCGTGATATTATCGCGTATTCCGCGCACAAAGGAATGCGCGTATACGCGCTACTGTGAGATGCGTGTGATATCAAAAATATCATACGTTGTCGAAAAAAAATCAGATACATCCGGGTAATTTTGTATTTGTTTACGAGTTAATTAAGATTTCCACCCGTGTTTTCCACACAAATAATGTACTAGAAATTTAACTATTTTTAAAAAATCAGCCTATATAGGCCTATTGTTCTTTTGTATAATGTGCTGGCTTAATTTACAAAATTATAGAGGAAGATCTGTTGAATACGAAGAATTAAATGTTGTCACACGAAGAATGAATCAGAGCGGGCAGTGGTTGCCATTGAAAGACTCGATGATTTGTACAGAATTTTATCAAATTTGAGTTTTGATAATTTTCTAGTGTTTAGATAATAATGATAATATTGGATGGCTTATTTTCGGCGGACACAGAAAATATTGTACTCCTTATGAAAATATCGGACACGTCTGCGACTCGTCCGATATTTGTCACAAGTCGTACAATATTTTCTTGTGTCCACCTCAAAGCCATCCAATATTATATAAATATAGTCTTGCTTGATTGCAGAAAATCAATAATATCCAAGGATTGATTCCTCATAAAATGGATGAGTCATACCAGAAAGTGTTTTTTGGCCTTAAGAAAATATCAAATGCAAATACTTCAGGTGCACACAAAATCCATTAAACAGAATAAACGACTTTTGTGATTGCACTATTTTGCTAAGACTGTTATCATACTGGTGGATGCAGACTAGAGTACAGTGAATAAATTTCTCGGAATTCCATCACAATTTGTGATGCATATTGTTACAACTGCAACACAAATTCACAGACTGACCAAATGTTATGTTTTTGTCCAATGACTGAAATTGCTATTCAGATTTGACAAGCTAAATAATTAATTGTATCCCCGGAACAGAGTTCGGAGGATACTATGGATTTGGCCTCGTCGTGCCGCGTCCGCCGCCGCGTCCACGTCCGCCGCCGCAGAGATTTCCTTGTGAGCGCTCTACTGGCTGCAGTTCTTCTCGGATCATCTTCAAATTTGGTATGAAGGTGTATTATGGTAAAGCGAAGACGCCTAATCGCCTATTGTTTTTGGTGGTGGCGCCCTCGCTTGGTCCGTCTTTGTACACAAAAAGGTACATTTTTCAGGGTCTGTTTGTGTGCACGATACTGGCCGCATTTCTCAGCGGATTTTTTTTCCAAATTTGGTG